>JAHBBA010000995.1:0-168094 GCA_018806925.1 Skeletonema costatum | reverse complement strand
TCGAGCCGTGAAAAAGATGTTTCTATACTATCATGGCCAACTATCATGAGTCACTAAAAGCAGTGGATTGTCATATTCACAGCGTGAGATACGATATGGTGCTAGAGAGTATGCTAGCGACCGTCTCAGATGCCTCATCAGGTCACCTACTACGTTGTAGCGACGTCGATACAACCAAACAATACTTGAGCCGTGAAAAAGATGTTTCTATACTATCATGGCCAACTAAGATGGGTCACTAGAAGCAGTTGTTTCCTGCACAACAAGTTAAAGGCGAATGATTGAAGATGTCTATGACCTCATGGACATGGTCATTCTCAAACCGTTGCTGCAACAGCTTATTAAAGGCTGCGGATTGCTATATTCACAGCGTCAGACACCATGCGTCTGAATGTGTGTTTGCAGCCATCCCAAATTGGACCTCATCAGGTCACTCACGATGCGGTAGCAAGCTGTTACGTCGAAAAAGAGCATGAGTAGTGATAAATGTCCTTCCATACTATCGTATACGGGGCCTCTAGTAGCTGTTGATTGATATATTCACAGCGTTACATACGATGTGTTACAATAGTTGAATAATGTACAAGAGTTGAATGTGTGCTCGCGGCTCTATTTCGGCCATCCCAAAATCAAAATGGATCTCATCATGTCACTCACGAATGTTGCGGGCTCCCCACATAGAAACATACGTCCGTGCATTCCTTCCATGGATTCACGCCGCATGTAGGCAGCACTACGCTGTAACGGTCGATACGGTCAGCTCACTCACCACGTGTTAAATGGTAACACAGCTACTACAAACTACACTGTATACGATTGATATTCCCGCAGGCGCGGACACTCTCTCGCACTACTGCGATAGAGGCCGTCTTTTCATTACTTTAGGCACTTCTCCAGTGCTACTGCTCATCAAAGAGCGTTGTTTCACCATGATCTCTCATGCTACTTCAAAGAATGACGATTTGAAGCGCATCAAAAGTACCATACGAGCCAGATTCGTCGCAGATCAGGCAGACACCCGACATCTTATCTGACTCATTCTGTCCATTTCACGACTAAACTTTACTACACACATGGCGTTGTGACACCGTTTTTTGGTTCAAAAAATTGCAAATCGGATGATGCGATGGCGTTCATCGGGGCGGGATATATGTACTTATGTTCCATTGCAATGACGGACGGAGTGGCAGATGAGGTTACGTATATCGACATGATGAAGGATAACCAAATAATGGATAGGGGGGAGACATCATCTTCGAAATGGCTCATACGTTCACTTGTGGTCCTTCTACTCCTCACGTGGGGTTTGATGTTCATGAATGAAACAGCAAAATTCCGTGTTGATCATATGAATCATTCTTTACTCGGTGGAACCAAACAACAACATAACTCTGAGAAATCTTCATCGAGTGTTGCATTTGTCCCGCCAAACTTGGAAGTCATCAGAACACTCGCCAGACAGAGGGCCGCGAACAGTGCTTCACGTTATGCAAACGAAATTATCAAGCTGCAACAAAAAGATCAATTATTGGATAGAGCTTCCACGAGATTGTACAATCTTGCCAGTGCGGTGGACAATCGTGCTTCGCCTACATTGATTGGTGATATTGTTGAGGTAGAATTTAATGGTAATGAAGTGCGCGGCGAAATTATTGTAGAAGAAGAAGATGGTGATGGCAATTTTCAGGAAGCCGGTGACAATTATGTGAATAGAACAGCAGAACTCGACGCTATTGAATCTCAACTCCAGCCCATTGCAGAGTATGCCACCGGCATCTCTTTTGCCCCAATACTTGATAATGGATTGTATCTTGTCGGTGCAGGTGTACGAAAGAAGTCTGTTGTAAAGATATACGCCGTTGCAATGTACAGTGAGTCCATAGTTCTTGTCAGGGCATCCTCCTCACCCTCATCTCTTCATGACGTTGCACGGACTTTTGACTCTTCAACGAGTATGACTTCGTTTGTACTAGAAATGGTGTATAGTGCTGGGGCAGAGAAGGTTGCCGGAGCAATTGGTGAGAGCGTGAAGCCACGTTACAGTGGCAACCCTGCTGATATCCGAAAATTGGAAGCATTAATAGTTGAAGGAGTAAATGGTATCGGAGGACAAGCCACCAAGGGCACATCATTTCGATTCGATTGCTCTAGAGAAGGAGTTGGCGTGAGCGTAAATGGCATGGAGCAAGGTGTTGCTGCATTCAATGGATTGGGCAGTGCGTTTGTAGATGTATATATGGATGTTAATAGTGTGAGTCCAACACTGAAGGATAGCTGTATGAGCACGTGGTCGAGTGATGATAGAAAGTCGATTGCAGCATCATTGGTGGAATTTACGAGTGCTTCTGGGTATTCAAATCAAGTCGATTCAAACGGGACAACAGCAGCTGATGACAAAGCTTCTAAGCAGGATGATGCTAAAAGTACTCTTGCGAGCAGTTGTACAGACCAAGGTGCACACATAATGAGCACACACCTTCCTACAACAAAGTCACATGAGCAACCCAGCATAGGCTCTTTGTATTCAGTCTTACCATCCTTTATGCTGTCGCCATTACCGGCTTTAGCCTCTACCTCAAACAATCAACTGTATCCAGAACGGCACCCACGCCTCCAGGCTACCCACTCCCTCCCAACAGCGTCGAGTATACGAGCCCACCCTACGCTTTCATCCAATGGTTAAAAAGTATGAAATATCCACTCTTCAATCTTGGTCTAAGCTTCCCACTCACATCGAAATGGATGAACCGTAGACTACAGAACCAGGCAAGTACAGGTGGCTCCAATCGTCCCTACGAGCTATCGTGCAAGTCAGATTACACTTCTTGGGATTCATTGACTGACCGCTCCTACTTTGGTAGACATTTGCCTCCCAAATCCATTCCAGACCTGCCACCTGTGGAGGAAGTGGTCGAAAAGCTCTTCAAGCGCAAGAATGATGTACAGACTATGTGTCCTAAGTCGACTCTTTTGTTTCCTACTTTTGCTCAGCATTTGATTGATTCGTTCATTAATACGAAATTGAACACTGAGACTGGACAGTTTGAGTGGGACCAGACCGAATCAAAACACGAAATTAGTTTGGGTCCATTGTATGGTGACGACGTAGGACAAACAAACCAACTTCGTGAAAAGAGTGAAGTGACTGGTCGAAGAGGACGGCTCAAGACGCAGATTTTGGATGGCGGCGAGGAGTGGGCTCATTTTCTATACGATGAGACAGGTACCAAGAAGGAGGAGTTTAATCTCATTCGTGATCCAGATGGTATGAAGCACATACTTAAAGCGTTGTACAGTAGTGATCCAGCCGCTAAAAGTTCAATTATGCAGACCATCTTTGCATTTGGAGGAAGACGAGTAAATTTGAATCCAAATATGGTTGCATGGAATACTCTTTTCTTGCGTGAGCACAACCGACTTGCGGGAGAGATTGAGAGGAGTGAACCCAGCTGGGATGATGAGCGTGTGTTTCAGACTGCTCGTAATGTCCTTATCGTCATTTATCTCAAGGTATGTTTAATATATGAGTGTTCTCCGGATCAAATTGAAATTACTATTACTAACATTCATTTCTCATATGTATTGGACAAATCAGCTTGTTATACAAGAATACATTGGCCACATTAGTGGTGTAAAGTTCAAGCTTGATCCAGGTGAATGGATGTGGAACGCTCCTTGGTACAAGACTAATTGGATGTCTACGGAGTTCAGTATCCTTTATCGATGGCATGCCCTCATTCCCAACCAAAATGGACTGGGGCCAAGCAAAGACCTTGGAGTGTTGAAGTCACTGTTCAATAATCCTCTCTTATTGGATAAAGAGAGAGGCTTGGGTGGCAATCTTCGCGATGTCTTCGTCGATGTATGTAAGACTCGTATTACTTCATTTCAGTTGTTCAACACTGAGAAATGGATGGTTGGACGCGAAGCGGCGACTATCAATCAAGGCCGAGCAAATAATGTTCAGCCCTTTGCAAAGTACTGTGAATATCTTAGAATCAAGCCACCCAAGACCTTCAAGGATATTTCTCTCGTACCAGAGGTGCAGCAAGCGTTGGAGGAGCTCTATGGAACTCCCGACAGGGTTGAATTTTATGTAGGTTTGATTGCAGCTGACCATGCGCCAGGTAAAATCTTCTCACTGGTAAGTTTGTGGATACAAATTTCCAGATGAATATCTTAGACCCACCCCTCACCATTCTATTCGTCAATCTGCCCTCGCACTCAACCAGGCGATGACCAAGTTTGTCGCAAACGATGCCTTCAACCAAGCGCTTACAAATCCTCTCCTCTCTCAGAATGTGTGGGAGAATGGCGAGGCATCGTTTGGGAAGTATGGTTGGAAGGTAGTAACGGAAGATCATACATGTAGAGGTCTACTGGCTAGAAATACCCCGAAAGAATCGCCCATTGGTGATGCTTTTGTGGGAATGACCATTCCAACTGTTGAACCAGTTGCTAGCTACAGTTATTATTCTGCAGTTGGTCAAGACTTCATATTCTTAGGTCAAATCGTAAAAAAGAGCGTCCTCCCTTTCAACGCATTGTACAACTTTGCTTTCTTCTACAAAGTCATTATCGACAAAGATTGGGATAAACTGCGTTCCGGATGGACAGACACACCCATGAAAGTTTTAGAGCACCACATTTGGGAGAATGTAGGAGGCATGGCACTGTGCAATTCCATTCAAAATGTTATTGCGATCTATGCTGGGAATCCGCTTCATCGACTGGTGATATGCACGATGCAACTTCTTTACAACGCCTTAGATTTGTTAAGTTCGATCAAGTTCGGTCTCCAACATGACATCAATGCTTCACATATCCATGGCACGGAGAAGACGCAGACGATTCTTTTAGTTGTAATGTTGGTGAATTTTGTTGGAGTGATTGCATATTTGCGAGATCTGAGTCTTGCCACTAAGAATAAGAATGATGGTGGAAAAAAGGATTAAGTCCACAGTTTCTTCGGCAATTCGGCAATTGATCTATCTTCGATCTGCTGAATCAAACAATGTATTGTTCTCCGGAATATCAAACGATTAGTCTCGGGAAAATAGAGTGGGTGCATGTCCGTCTCAGCGATTTCGGCATTATACGGTCACTTCAGCCTCAAACTGAGTTGCCTTAGTTTTCGACAATCAATATCACAGCAGTCATCTATGTGCTAAGACTAAGAAGCGCTAAATTGTAGGAGTATAAATTGTGTTGTAACAGACTCAGTGGTTGTGATGGTTTGTACATTCAAAAAGAAGCAGGTTTGGGTTTGAACAAGATCAGCTACGTAGCTTCTAAGGTGAAGTGAATGGTTGGTACGAGAAGTGGGGTTCTTCTCAAACGACATTACGAACTTGCTTAGGCTTAGGTGATAGGAGAGCATGAGTAGTGATAAATGTTCTTCCATACTATCGCAGCCGAAATAATGGGCCTCTAGAAGCTGCAGATTGCTATATTCACAGTCACAGCGTTAGATGCGATGTGTCATTTGAATGTGCGCTCGCAGCCATCCTAAAATGGACCTCATCAGGGAACTTACGATGCTGTAGCAACGCTGTTACGTCGAAAAAGAGCATGAGTAGTGAGAGCTATGACCATTGTGTATAATGGGGTTGAATAGTTATCTTGTGTTTACCATATGAACAATTAGTGAAAATGAAGATGTTGAGATTGAGCCATGCCGTCATAAATAGAATCGGGACTTTTGGAAACGATGTGAATGCCGCCTATCCAAGTTTACTGAGTTATATGCGCGATGAGACGAGGAGGCATGCTCAATCCTGTGACGTTGCCTAAATTGTATTACATCGCATCTCTGGGTGGAACCCAGCGATCCATAAGGCTTTTGCCTGGTGCAAAGCCTGCAAAGATATGGCCAGGACCTTGCCAGTCAGGATCGTCTTCCTTCATCGTCTCCAACATGCTCTTTTGGGCAGCAGGCCATGACCCTTGCTTCATGCAGCTACCAGGCATATTGATTTGAACATTCAGAAAGGTCGCTTCCTTGTCACCGGGCTGACCTGTAGCAGGATTGAACATAACGTTGATAGTTAAAGCCCCATCAGCACGAGTTTCCTCAATATATCTTTTCAAGTTGTCGTGGATAGATTGTTTGGTGAAATTGTCAAGGAAGTCTGCAGCCGCTTTCATCTCAAAAGAGGGTGGTGACACACAAAAGTTTATATCAACCACGCAATCAAGAATGTCCCAGTCATTGAGATTCGCGTACCACAAAACAACTGGAGTTGATTCAATGAACATTTCCTTTGCTGCTGCCAATACTTGAACAGTCTGCTTCTGAAGTTTGAGCTTCTTCTTCTCGCTTCCGAGAATTCCAGAATTGGCGTGACCCGTCACATCTGTGTCTGCATCTTGTTGTAGCATCAGCTTACACTCTTTCTTATGACCGTTCTTCCAGTCATTTGCTTGACATTCGCGGCTGCAATAAATACGTTTCTTGCACTGACCACATCGTTTGATTGCGTACTTTTCGAGCTCTTTTGAGCAGCTGCTACACACGGTTTCAAGTACACCTCCAAAGTTTGGTTTAGGACCTTGGCTAGGTGCAATGTCTTTGGAGAAGAACGCAATTGTACCAAATATCTTGTCACACAACTCGTTCCTCCTACCCAAACTGTGAAGCTGGGGTTTGGACAAAATACGTCGGAGTTCAGCCTTGTCCACTCTTGCGATCGCCTTTTGAGTCTTGGGATGAAAGGCGATTGAATTTGCACCCTCGATTATAGAGAGGAAACGACGATACAAGTCATTATCATACAGCGACTCGAAACGAAGAATCATATCCATGCTCATCTGCAAAAGACCCGCGTCGATAGCTACAGCGTAACGAGCATCATCGGGCAACGGGGGCAATAGTTTATCACCGGGAGGTACCTTATGTAGCAGGACGAAGAGCACATGTGGGAGCTTAGTTGCATCAATGTGGTCCAATGTAGACTTGGAACCATGGCAGACTGCCCTATTAATGACACGATTGTCAACACAGCCAGAAGTTCCCATTTCATTTAGCATGTAGTACCAAATCTGCTTGGAAGTTGGGTCATGGAGCTTGATCAGATCAAGAAGTCCTGCCATGAACGTAATATCGCACTTGGGGTCATACGCTTCACTCACAATAGCTTTATAGCCAATCTCACTCAGCTGCTTCATTTCGTCCTTGTTAAGACGCTCCGGAATATTATGGGTCTGTTGTCCCTCATCGTTAATTTGATTGCAAATTCTAGCAACGATATAGTAAAGTGTATGCATTGGTGCAGTGAACATGTGGGGAGAAAAATACTTGACCGCTAATTGGTCTGTCATGATGTCTGGACGATACATTTGCCAAAATAGAGGTTGAATAATCATGTCAAGAAGTTTTTGCTTTTGGAGCAGAATGTCCATCGTTTCGCGGCTCTTCGTTACCAGATTAGGCACCATGGCTAGAAAAGTAGGGTATGTCTCATACCAAAACTTTTGTTCGCCAAATAACTCACGAGTCATATCATCGCGAATGCATTTGAAGAGAGGGTCAATATTCTCAGCAATCTCGATGCTAATATCTCTGTCTTGTAGATAATTCAATGAATTAGCAAGAAACACCACCCACACCAATGGGCTTTCGATGAATTCGTCGTGCCCAACTCTCTCCTCCCCAAGGACATCCGCGAACGTTTCATCTTCACACCTCTTCAGATGTTCCAGAATAATTGGATAAATACCCCCCTCCACGAGCTTCCCTAGGTAGACCTTTTGATGGGGCTGTTTTAGTTCAGTAATTGCGAAGGAGGCGTCGCTCTTAAAATCCCGGATGTCTTCCAAAACAGTCTCGATGGGTAGAGAAGTTATCTTTAAAAGGTAGGGAGAGTAATCCCTCCTTGGTCTATTGTTAATAGACATCACACTAACTGCGCTCATCATCGTTTCTTCACTATCTTCAAAAAATTAATGGGAAAACATGGTTGTGAGAGGTGCAACACATAAAATATTATTCACACATAATGATGAGTGAGATATTGAGCAAGGTATCTCGACGACGTTCGAGTTATGTGTTGAAGTGAAGAGAATGTCCGCAACATCATCACGTCGCAAAAATACCTGAGCGATTCCCACTTACATCTCGTGGTAATCAGAAGCAATCAATAGTATGCATGCACGGGGCGGGCGGGATAGGGCAGCAGCAGCAGTCGTTGAGTGAGTTGTGGCGTAGATACCCGAAGGTTGTGTGTTGTGTGGACGACAGGAAAGGAAAGCTACGCAAGTGGGAATCTCCGTCCAGCTAAATTCTTATACCCCCTCTTGAAGTATTATAGAAAAGCTAGGTGACAACTTCTACTTATACCCCCCTAAAATTCAGCCTCTAGCCAAAATTCTTACAATATCTCCCGGGGGGGGAGCGGACCGAAAGCAAACCGGAGACTCCCGATAGGAGGGCAGTCTCAAGAAGCAAACTCGTGACTGTTTCATCTCGCGGAAAATGACTTCGGTCATGCATGCTACCATGCTATGGTGCCTGGTGCCTGTGGACACTACTACTCACTTCATCGGCAGCAGCAGAAGGGAAACCACCAATAGCATGTGTCAGATGAGCTCCTCTAAATTCTTCGAGAACAACCAATAGCATCGATCGACGCGCTGGGTCGTTTGCAGTGGCAGCTGCAGTCTTGCTGATATTTGCCTTGGCAATACACAGCTCCCGGCAACCACAACATATGCAGGCTCAAACAACAAATAACTACTATGAAACCATGCCGGAAGTTCCAGTCCAGATCAACGCTACACGAAGAAACTTGCGCTCCATGAATTTCATCGATAGGCGTAATCCAAATGACCTACAGAGATTACACAACAAGGCAGGAACCTACATTGATCCACAAACGACAAAATCTCGTCTACCAAATCCACTAACAGCTGACGATTACAAGATCGACCCGCTAGTGAAACCAGATGGATATCCTTGGCATCGTTGGGCCAATACTATGCAACAACAACCTGATAGTTATCCACTCAACACAAAAAAGTATGTGAATATACTTGCTCGATTGGGCAATGGAGAAAATCGACTGGGAGATGTTTCTCCCCAAAATTATACGCAGAATGGTGTGCCTATTGATGAGAATACTGTTCGGATGCATGGCATGGTTCGGCCGTACATAATAAGAGGTGGGACGGTATTAAGACCGGAGGGCAGGACGGGTATGTTTGTAACATTGGTGGAACGTGCCGTTGAATTGGCTTCGACAATGAAAGAGCAGGATGAAAGGATGAAAGCACTGTATGAAGGTGAACTACCAATGATATTTGATGCAAATGATTACGCTTGGTGTGGTGATGACCTTGTACCAATATTCAGACTAAATGCAATCAGAAGTAGGAAATGCATGCATTCGTGGCCTGTCATGTCACTGACCTACTTTAATGACCCAACGAATTTCCAATTAGCCGAGTCACCATACCAATGGGACGAGCTGATGACTGAATGGGATGAATCATATCCATGGGAGAAAAAGATTGACAAGGTCGTATGGAGAGGGCGCATCACGGGCTACACATATAAGGACGGTGAACGGCCAAGACAGAAGCTTGTGCAGTATGCTCGGGAGTATTTAGATGTGATGGACATCAAACCTTCAACTGCCAAAAGTAAAATGCCGCAGGATGACTTCCAGAAATACAAGGCAATTCTCGACATAGACGGCAATGCTTGGTCTGCTCGTCTTGGCAAGCTGTTGTGAGTGACAGGCCGAGATTTATCTTTACTTTATCACTTTTTTCTTTTGTCAATCTCATTCTTCTTATGTCACGCTTCAAATCAATAACAGGTGCTATAACTCGGTAGTAATCAAAGTGGAAAGCTCCTATGTTGGGTATTGGGAGAAAGAGATTAAACCGTGGGTGCATTACATTCCAGCGGAGGACGATTTCTCTGACCTGGAAAAGACCGTGAGATATGTAATGGATCCCGAAAACGCGGAGCAGATTAAACAAGTTATTAAGAATGGTCAGGCTTTCTGTAGAACAAAGCTCACTATGGAGCAATACACTGTGGATATGTTATGGACGTTGCTGGCGTATCGGGAACTCATTGCAGGTTCACCTGATTTTTTGGATGAGTGGAAAAGTAATGAAGCTGCTTACTCAATGCCTGCTTTAGATATGAAACCCTGGAAAAGCAGGGCACAGGCTCAAGCTGAGGCTCAGGCTGAGACCCAGGCTCAGGCTTGATTACAAATTGTGTTAACAGTTAGTTTATCTCTTCTATGGATTAGTTTGCTCGAGAATAGTGATAGCTAATATAATGACTATTGTACAGCTCTATCAGTCCTCAATCGGCTCTTGCCCTCCTCCTCGCTGTGGTTGAATATCATGAATCAGTCGTTTATCAAGCACAAGTCCAGCAGCATCACAATCCAAGTTATTCGTTGAAATATCCTTTTGCCGGCGGGACCATCTCGGAAGCCACATCCAACGCTTCTTCTCGAAGAATAGTGGTCCAAAACGCCACCCAACGTAGACATCTTCCATTGAATCTATATTCAGTAAGTAATTTGTAGAGTCAAAATGAGTTAATGTCAATAAACATCAAAATGAAACAAGCAATCATATAATATGTACTCACAAACTTTCTGCGTAAATAGAAGAGAATTGCTCGCTGATGACGTTCCTTTGAAGGTAACACTAATCTTGTGGAAGTCTACCAATGATGCAATAATGTCTTGGTATGTGTTGAGTTCTGCGTCCCAAGCGCCATCTCGTTTCAGTTTTTCGCGTACACTATACCTCAGTAAGGGTGACTTTGCATTCAACGTGTGTCGCAGGTACCAAACCCGACTCATATAGGGATTTGTTGATGGCTCTAACTCGAGTGGAAAATAAACCCTCCCCTCGGGAGTGGCTTGTTGTCCTTTACCGTTGTCATTTTCTTGTACAATGATTGCAGTTTGCTTAATGGAATCTGAGAGACTGTTCATCCTCGTTGTTCTTGCCGACGGCCTTGCTTTACGAGTAGGATCGACGTTTTCTGCAGAGGCATCGGCCCTTTCTTCTTGACTAGGTGTTGGCTCTCCGCTTTCGTCCTGATCGAAACCAGCAGTGGCCGATGCGATCGATCTTACCGAGGCGTTCGTTTTCATCACGGCCTTGGCAGCACTATAGAAGCTTGGCTTTTTACTGGCAGTTCTAGGTGTTGTGCTATTGGGAGATGCATCCTCTAAAACATCCATCGAGAACGATTTAGTAACAAACTCTTTGTACAGCTCAGAAGATTGTTGAGCTTCGCCACTAATCAATTCCGCATTCTTTCCAGATAACGATACCAAAGCAGCACAAGACGCATTCCTCACGGCTCGGGGTTTGTGATTAGCATGGTCATTAATTATTCGGAATTCCAGAAATGGATATGGAACTCAGTTTTAATGAATGCTAAATGTCTCTTCGTACAAATTTACATGATGCTCTTGTTCCTCATTCAGCTCCTGCGAATTATCGTTGCCTCCAATAACGTTGGACTTGAGGTAAAAGCTCAAACAATATATGTCAATTTCGTTTTTGGTTCGTGAGGAGACCATGTGAGGCTCTCTTGCATTGAAAAATAGCGTATCACCAGGACGAAGTGGCACGGCAATCCCCAAACGAGGGAAACAGAAATAAGCTAGGATCTCGTCCTTTTTGCTCTCATCACTGCACAGAAGAGTTGTGCAGCTGTACGTGAAGTCATCGTCGATGTGGCAACTGAGGTATACATTTTTACCGACCGCGAACGCAGCAAATATTTCAGAAGATTCTCCACTTTCAATGGTAAACGTTTCTGCACCCACTAAATCAATTCCTCCCAATACCTGACGAATATCAGCCGTTGGCAACCAATCCTTGAAGAGACTCTCAACGCATTTGAAGTGATCAAGGATTAACACTTGAGATGCTTTATCAAGTTTGCGGATGACATGATGGATAGGGGTTACTCCACGCGATGCCCTGTTGGCTGCCGCACCGGAGCAAACATATTTGAATGATGATATGTTGCTCTTGATGTTGCAATTATTTCCTCGATTATTGTTGTTCCCGAAACTGATTGCCTTACGGTATGCATTGATAAGTTTGGCACTCATTCCATTATTCACTAGTGAACTGGCTCTGGGGCACAGAGTGAAGTAAGTAACCCTGTCCACTACACAACAAAGGCCTTTGCGTTGATCGGCAAGATGCTTTTTTGGAACGTACAATTCATTGCCTTTGATGGAAATTACCTTGACTACCTTATTGTCATGTTTTGACGGTTGAATCGGCTCATTATCATTGTCGCCTCCATCAGCATAAACATTGAATCGGCGAAAATTCAAATCTTTCCATTTATTATTACGACTAACATTCACCTGGAGGAGAGTTTTTTGGAGTTTTATATTTTTCTGCTTTTCACGGTTATTGCTCCAATCACTTCCAACAACAACACAGGCAGCGGCGGCTTTCACTTTCAATCCTGAGGTGGTTTTTGCCTTGATGATCCTCGTTTTTGCAATACCCTCTTTCATGGTTTCCTTGATGTTGTCGGGGGAGCCGGGAAGTGGTGGCGCTGTGCAGCGCTGCGCCATCGTGCGCGGCGTCCCGTGTGTTGAGTTTTCTCCCTCTCTCATTTTAAAGAAAGGTTCTCAGATTTAGCGAACAAACTTTTATGTGCTTTCTGATAACACAATTCAAATTTGGTGGGAACCGTTTGAATTCAAAATTCACGCCCGCAACACGCCGACAATATTATCTACACCACAACAACCATGGCACCATAACTTAGCAAGCAAAGACGACAACACCCAACCTACTTATTGCCAGTACAAACTCCTTTCCCACCGTGCCGCCTAACAATTATCCTTATAGTCTAGGAGGGTCAGGCTGTCACAAGCTATATTGACTCAGTTGATTAAGATACTAACAACACACAACACCACACACAACATAGAACATAGAGCACGCCACCCAACCTACAATCCCTACTGGTGGACCAAACTCCTTCCGCATCGCGCCTGCATGTCATCGACGACATTATAAATAAGGGTAAGTTTCTCTTGATTTCACAATGAGTACTATACAACTATCAAAACTCCAACTAACACTTCATTCTATGTTGTCTTTTTAAATGATAGGAAAATAATAATTATCAATTTATGCCCATCGCTACCTACTCTGACTGCAGTTACCTCCTTTTGGAACTTGTTTCGGTGTCATTTATTCATGCACAACTTGGAATTGCTCAGCCATATATACATATACTCACAAGAAGAACCCGTGCATAGCTCTTTCCATTGGCAAACATCTTTCATCTCTGGGCATTTACATATTGTATATGGGATACGATCTGCTTTGAACAAGACTTCTTCTTGTTGAGTGCACTCCATGATCTACCTTCCGATATTTTATATATTTGTCCAGAGAGTGAGAGAGGGAGTCGATCAGGAATCTCGAAATGTGAGGGAGTCCTTGCCCCCTGAACAAAGACCATACTCCCAAGAAGAACTCGTGCATAGCTCTTTCCATTGGCAAACATCTTTCATCTCTGGGCATTTACATATTGTATATGGGATACGATCTGCTTTGAACAAGACTTCTTCTTGTTGAGTGCACCCCATGATCTACCTTCCGATATTTTATATATTTGTCCAGAGAGTGAGAGAGGGAGTCAATCAGGAATCTCGAAATGTGAGGGAGTCCTTGCCCCCTGAACAAAGACCCGAGCTGAGTACAGCTAGCAAAGCATATCTCACATGAATAAGTGCTTTTGTGCTAAACGGTTTTCTCCGATGCAGTCGGCATGGTTTGTTTTATGAACGTGCTGATGGTGGCGGTAGCACGATTGGTTATTAAATTCAATATGGTAGTAAAATTTGTTATGCTTTTATGCTTCGCTCTGTCTCTCAATGTGGGAGACAAAGCCTCATCGTCAATGACGTGATGGTTGTAGTCATCAAGTCCTTCCCATATGCACGAGGTTCCCATATCCATATCTGCGAGGTTGCCGATATCCATCAGTCCTCGTCATCATCATCATCTTCCATTTTCCAATTCTCATTGTTGTCCATATCATAGAATAAACACATCGACCAGTGATTATCCCACAAAGATTTTGGTCATAACCAGATCTTCCTTTTTTAACTTCTTTTCCGCAACCAATAACCCTGCAAATAGATGTCCTCCTCTGCAATTCACTACAAAAACTCCAAACTTGGAACTGGATTAGAAATTCCTGACAACCCAGCTCTTTCGAGAGTTGAATTTGGCTCTTCTGTCGAAAGGAATGATCCTTGTTAGGAATGCCATTTCTGACATTGACAAAAGGACCATGAGGGCACATCAAACATTTCTGGAAGCTGACTTGACATCAACTCTTTTTGATGTCCTCGTGAAAAAGATATGCACCATCTTGAGTTATTACCTCATAAACACTTCTCTTCGTCTTCTCCATGGCCGTCCAGATCATGGATCTCAAACCAGTGGAATTGAAGAAATTATTCATCAAATTTGTCAACTGTTTCTTGTCCTCAGCTTTGGGCATTCCCAACTTGTCTACTGCCAATGTTTTGAATTTATTGGGTTTCAGGTGAAATACCCCATCACTGGGTTCACCAAAATCATTCAATTCACCGTTCTTTAGCTGTTGAAAGAAACGATAACGGTAAGATCCTCTGGGGCCACATAGGACATCTTGTTGTTCCAACAAAAGTCCGTGTTCAGGGTCGTTCTTGAACTTCCACTGATTAAATTCTTTCCTAGAATTGTCACCAAACCCTCGTGGAACTATATTTGCAAAGGCAAAGAAATTTAGATTGGGCACGATTGATCACAAGACAAGGACACAAATAATAATACCTTACCTTCGTCACTTTTGCCATTCTTTACTAAGGTAATTTTTTGCCTCAATTCTGGAGCTAGTCCAGTTTGGGATAATCCCAGTTTGCTGAGAATGGCTTGACACTGCATTTTAGTCAATGCATTGATATGGCCTTGGCCCGATTCTTTCACCTTCTCTTCAAGCTCCTCTTTAGAATAATCATTGATGGGTTTTGAATACCATTTTTCGATTTTCTTCTTTGTGGTGGAGATCTTGCGCTTGACCTGCGGCTTCTTGATCTTGCCCTTGCCCTGCTTTGCCGCCTGCTTTGGGGAAGTGGTTTTCTTGGTGGGCTTCTTGCTGACAGATTCCTTCTTCTTAGGAAGTTTCCTCTTCCTTTCGGGGGTATCACAGGACTCATCATAATCAGATAATGGCTTTTCATCATCCTCGTCTCCGTCATCAACAGATCCATCCTCTAAACCTGCAAAAGAATCAAATTTTTTATTTGCTCGTCTAGTTGATCTCCTTGTGGGCTCTGTGGGCTTGCCCTTGACAGGGTTCTTCTTCGAAATGGTCTTCTTTTGAGGAACTGTAACTGACGGCAACAAGCCTCCCAAGCCCAATTGTTCAAGTCGGGCGTTATTACGCGTAACGTTCATTTCCCTCATTTTTTCATAGTCACTTAGAGGATGCTAGTAATGTAATGAACGGAGAATAATAGTGAGAGAACAAGAATATTACAATTACATTAATAAAGATTGAAATAAATTGATAGACAACAGCAACAGGGTATTTAGCTCACCTCCTCTTTCTCATTGCTCCCCTCATCTTCATCTCCACCAATCTCCTCCCCAATCTCCTCCTCAAATTCTTCATTGTCGATCCCCTCATCTTCACCGATATCCACTGCATCAGACACATGTGGAACTAACAAATCATAGTGGTTTCCATTTCGATACAGCAAATGGATTTCTTCTGGAGCATTACCGGCTACATGAAAATCATGTCCCGGAGAAATCGTCTGAATTCTCATCTGACTTTGATCATGCACTAAAAGCGTTGTTCCTGACAGATTAGCGAATGCTTGCATTGTATGATTGTCACACCATTCACCCGGAAATAAGTGCTTGGCGAAAACACTATCACCATGTTCAAACTCCTCATCGGTTGCGCTTGCTGCGTACAAAAATGCATTGCTTTCCATGTGTGACACAATACGACGACGAAGGGAATAGATCACTTCTGGATCATTTGAAGCTCCCGAAACAGATGAATAGAAACAATCACCATCCGGTTCTGTTGAAACGATACGGTATCGATCATGTAATTCCGTGAGCCATTGACAAATACGCCTTGTAAGCCTGACAGTCGAAGAAGATACGAGATTGTCGATGTTCATATTTATAATAATATAAGTAGAGCGTATAGCGTAGAGTATATATCGTAGAGCGTAGAGTATAGTTGTAATGGCATTACACAAAGATATTATGAAGGCGCTGCAGCAGAGCGGCTGCTGTAGTATGTGGATACTTCACCACGTCTCTGATGTGACGGTCTGTCTGGATACGAAGGTTGTCTGTCATCGCAAAAAAAAAGATGGTCATCTCAACTTCCAATTCCAAGAGCAAAACGTATTTGCTCTTTTCTTTGCTTTCATTCCATCTTTCATTCCATCGATGCAACCAACGCCGCTGCTCCGGAACAACATAACAAACACCAAACTCTATTACACCTGCTCTATAAATAAATCGTCGAAGATAATCTTCACCTACTCCATTGAACTGTCAGCAAATACCTCCACGCAAACAGAATTTACTCCGAAAAATAGCCGTTATTCACGATATCTTCACTATATCATTCCTTCGAACGCCGCAAGCGAAATTATCACCACTACCATCATCAAACACAGTATTAGAATATCATCAAAAAGAATATCCGTCATCAGTTTCTTGCGCCGCCGCCACCGCCACCGCCGCCGCCACCACTCCAGCAATAATTAGCGTCAACATCGACCATCACGACTGCTTCATTTACAGCGTGAGTCGAGCTGTGATTCGCCACTTCCTCCACCACTACAATCATTGGTGAATGATCAAAATGACCAGAAGTCCAAAACGGAAGTCTGCTCAACCGCTGTCTCCATCGCAATGTATCAATATTGATGGAAGAGAGAAGACATCCGCCCCAATTGCTGTGGCTAAGAAGAGACGAAAGACAGCAATTCATGCCTCCAAAGATACCACCAACATCAAAGCTTCCAATATAGATCCTCCATCAATTGTGAATTCCACCTCCAATATTGATCATACAATTGATTGGAACCTTCGAACAGAAATGTGTCATGCCACAGAATATCCAAACGACATCAACTCCAATGACAAGTATCATCCTGGGGTTGTCAAAATCGCTAAAGCAGTGGAAGCATTTACAGTTACATTTGAAACATTGCGACCAGATATTAGGACCGCAGATAAGAAGGAAGTCCGCCTGAATCTACCGTCATTGCCCCTGGGTCTACGAAAAGACAAACTATTGAACGCTTTAAGCCTGTACTATTTGACTCAACAAGAAGCAGATGGCTTGAAAGATCTGTCTTGTTTCACAGCTACACGGAGTAATGGCTCAATTAGATGCCAATGCTGGGAGATGGTGCGATTGGCAGTGGGTGATAAAACATACTTCTCTGCTGTTGGCCTTGATGTTTGTCCGATCGATATCCCTCATGAAACGACTCTTGATGAATATGTGGGAAAACAAATGGCGAAGAAAATCATGATGGCCTACATAGAAGTGATCTTTGTTATCTTGCAAAGTGTTGACAACTTTGCGTTTTGTGCCCAGTCGGCAGCAAAAGCGTTTTCTCAATACGCATATGATGATGAGAAGGATATAGAGCGCAACTTCAATGACAAGAAGAAACATCGTCTGCTAGCAAAAGTCATCAGTCTCTCTAGCCACGAACTCAAACTACCTCCTCATCCTTGCACTTTACTGCATCCAGGCAAGCGGTCGCATTTCGCAACGAAAGCAGCCACTTGGGACAAATTCGGCTCTATACTTCGACGATTGACTGATCCCAATGCTGAGGAATGTAGACTCTTCTCTTTTATTCGGGAAAGTAATTCAGTATTTTTTGACCTCCTTCAAAAAGCTGCCATTCAGAGTTGTATCAATGGAGGCAAAGAAAGTGGACGATTGAGGAGGAAAGGAAGGAGTGTGGCTTTGTATTTGGTTAGTTCTGGCATTGCTAAACATCTTTACGAAGCAGCTACAATGATATCCAGATATGCTGATGGAGAAGCAATACCATCAAAATACAATAGCATGCAATCATTGTACATGTCATCCTGTGAGCTTTGGCTAGCAAGATTCATCACTGAAGAACTTGTTGAAAATAAGCTTGCCGAATCAAAGCATGCTGCTTCCAAATCTTCTGAGTTCATTCAACGTCTCGCCACCGAAGGCAATTTCAGTATGGAAAAAGCAACATCAATTGCTGCAAGATATCAATCTTCCTGCGTAACTGAATTGGCGAAATCAATTGCTGAAGAGATCGTTCAGAATGATCGCGCCGAATCAAGACATGCTGCCTCCAAGACAGAAGAAATGGTCGACTCTCTTGTAGAGCAAGGGAAGTGCTCAGTAGATGAAGCGAAATCAATTGCTGCAAGATATCAATCTTCCTGCGTAACTGAATTGGCGAGCTCAATTGCTGAAGAGATCGTTCAGAATGATCGCGCCGAATCAAAGCATGCTGCTTCCAAATCTTCTGAGTTCATTCAACGTCTCGCCACCGAAGGCAATTTCAGTATGGAAAAAGCAACATCAATTGCTGCAAGATATCAATCTTCCTGCGTAACTGAATTGGCGAGCTCAATTGCTGAAGAGATCGTTCAGAATGATCGCGCCGAATCAAGACATGCTGCCTCCAAGACAGAAGAAATGGTCGACTCTCTTGTAGAGCAAGGGAAGTGCTCAGTAGATGAAGCGAAATCAATTGCTGCTAGATATGAAGGATTGGCCCGTCCCAAAACTACTATTTCTGATACAAAATGGAATGAGCATCACTCATCAATGCAAACCCTTTGGAAACAAGCCGATCCAAAAGTGAAGGTGAGAATTACAAAAGAGGACGGAACTGAGCTTGATGTTCTTGTTATCCCCTCAACTGGCGACATAAAAAAACTATATGAATATGTACAGAAAATCATTCGGTTGGGTGATGAAAGATATGAGATCTTGAAATCTGAATTCAATGTTGATCATTTGAAAGATGCGCAAAGAGCATTGAGGATGATGCGTGGGAAAGCGAGAAAATCAAAGTAGAATCTTGCACTTTTAGTTACATACTTGTTAGTTTTGACTTCAGTACACTACTTATTATCAACTAGATGGTCTTCCATGTTGAATGTTCGTGGCTCCAATAACTGGATTACGCAACTGGTTAGTGAACATACAAGAGGAAGTACGAAACATTTTGTTGGGTGAAGAAGTGCTTGTCAGTGCAGTAACAAAAGCAGTGAATATCAGATAGGCACTAATTTATTATGTGGCTACTGTATTGACTGCTGTACGGAACTGCCGCTCAGCAGACGAATCTTTGTGGAGAAGAACAGCTGTCTTCCACAAAGATATCGATGCAAGTTGACGTGGTCGTCAACGTGGTCTAATGCGATCTCGGCTAGCTAAAGGACCTTATTAGCTTTCGTAATGAGGTTCAAACGCAGAGTGAGAAAGGAGTCTCAGAATGAGAGGCTCGGAGTTGGCTCGGTGTATCAAAGCGATGAGACTAGCAAGAAGCAAAGAAAGAAATGTAGTCGCTAAAATACTAAGAAAATAGAGATAAAGGTGTATACTTCGGAGAAAGTGTCATCTATAAAAAACTCCCATTACAAAAGCATCTGCCATGTAAAATTTGCCCCTTTCCAAATTCGACCGGACACCATATCCTACCATACTCACCTGAGTTTCTTTGCTTCTACCTCTCCTGTGTTGTATACGTGGCGATGAGTGTAGCAGACATGGCAGCGAGATGTAGGATGCTGTGCTCAGACCTTCCACCGAGCGCAAGCCAAATCCCATTTTGCGATAGCTATCCACCCTTGCACCTCTATCAGCGTCAACCGTGTTGAATTTAAGACAAATACTCGAGCTGAACGTAACACTTGCTTTGGTAAGGACGCGCTCCAATTTGCTAAAGAAGATAGCTGCACTGAGACTATTGAATAGCAATCCCGTGAACGCAAAGAAGGAACAACCGACCCGAATAGGATAGCAATCCTCCCCTGATGGTGCCACCTGTCCATAACCAACAGTAGTAAACGTCGTCCAAGACAATTCAAATGCCAATTCAAACACTGATTCAGAAGACATGAGCGTCTCCGTCACAAAGTTACACCTCCCATCGGATGCCCTTTCCATGGCCACCACCACGCCAGCAAATGCAAATACCAGCGCATAATAGGCCGTTAAACATATCACCAACACTGCAAAAAAGGAAGCTTGATAAATCCACACTACAAAATCTTGCCCGTATCCGTTCATGGTGTACATGATGGATTCAATAAATGTAGTATTCTCCTCTGGAGGTGGAATAAAGTATTGATTCTCCATCGTAGTGATAGCCGAGGACCTCTTTTTGTACCGTTTCATGGGGGAGCAGGCTAATACATATTGCCACCCACTGCAGCAGCGAGTGAAAAATGGTTTTTGTTTGATTTGATTTTCTTCCCCCATATTGTTGTCCTCGTGCCCATTATTTCTATCCACTTGATTATCATTGTCATCACTCTCATCATCATTATTTGTTGGTGACTCAAGCTGCTGCTGCTGCTGCTCCTGATTTTGGTTACTATGAGACGAGGTAATCGATCTAGATAATTCAGTACTCCGTAATGAAAACTGAATGTTTGAATCAGATGCCGACGAGGTAGAATCCATACTTATCCTATTTGTTGACTTGCTCGATGCCAAAACTCCATTATTCATGCGATTTACAGCAGTCTCCCTTCGCTTTTTTGTTCTAGTATATGTTGCAGACTCAGACCAAGAAGCGGAATGAGAAGAATGTTGCGATGATCTCAGTCCCTGATATCCATCGCTGATTGCCCTTGTCATGTTTGGCATGGGTAAATCTTCGTCGTCGTGATGGGGAAACAGATCATTGTCATCAAGAGAGCTGACGCTTTTAACATCGCCATCGTGGTGCTGCTTATTGTTATCAATCATCGTCTCTTCTTCCTCTGCTCTTGTAATTAATCAGTCTACATACCTCAATGCGATCTCATTCATCATCACATTCATCATCATTCATCGCTCAGCACCATAATGCCTGTTGAAGTTTGAAGTGCGTTTACTAGATACGCCAGGTTTTTTCTACGTAATGATACCGCTGTGACACAAACATTCTCTCACACAAGTACTTACTTTCAATCTGTATTGTACATCTTCATCGTCGATCCACTGCCAAGTTACATATTTCGATTAGATTTAAAAGATTTCAAGCATTTTGCACTAGATACATCAACCGATGTTATTCCACTGACGGCTTTTAAGATTAGATTACAAAGATTACAAAGAATATTCACAAGATATGAATCAACTCAATAAAAATGTGATCAAGTAATCACAAGCCTGTCATTAGGATACCCAGCCTCCACTTTATACTGCTCAAAGAGACACTGCAATGCATTCACATAGCGATCCATCAATTCTTCCACTTGAGCATCTGTAGGATTGGCTATACGTTTGCAAGTCAGCTTGTTACCATTTACATTCCTCTCGGATGTATTCTCAACAGGATAAATTGGATTACCTAGCACCATTGACAGCTTTGGCGTGTGAGGGATGGGTAGGTAATACTGTCCATAGTACAAGGCAATACCACCTTTGAGTTTACGTGAGATTGATTGCATCATGAGACCTATGTCAAATGTTTTTGAATCCTTTTCTTTTGATGCAACATTCTGGTCAACATGAAACAATTGATCCAACATATCCGATGCACCAAATACAAACGCTGGAAATATTCTTGCTCCGGTTTGTAGCGATAGCTTCATCAATCCATATCTCTTTGCTTTGATTGTTTGTGTAAATGGAAGTGAATTGGGCTGACGTCGACGTTGAGAATAAAAGATCTCGGCAACTCCTCCAGGCAAGATGAATAGGTTCTCTTCCTCAACTTGTAGCTGATGAAGCAGGCCTTTCTTATCAGCAGACCGAGTCGACAGGTAACGAAGGGTGTGACGTAATACTGGAAGGCGCATTGCAATCTCTGTTGCAGCACCACAGCCGTACAAGTCGGGCAATAGCTGATGACAGATGGCACCCCATATGTAACCATGAAGAGGTAAGATTGCGTGCGGGTGCATAGCAATGATACTCAAATGATCACTCTTCATCTCTTTTGTGTTCAACAATGGCGTCATGTTGTGGTGAAAATCGAATATTTTGTAAAAGACCTGGCAGTACGTTTTGAATCTCGGCCATGGTGATACAGGATGGAAGGCAAGGAACAAACTTGTGCAGAATAACATTCCTCCTGCTTGTGGATGAAAGTGATACAGAAGAAGTGGTAATAGGAAGAATAGCGGACCAAGGTAGAAGGAAGAAGTGCATAGAATAACCAGCGCCCATGCTGCAATTGATGAGTGCTTGAAGTCAGCTTTGGCTTGAATAAGTGTTGGGCTGAGCCCGCAACTCTCTGTTGCCGCGAGTTGTTTGTTTTGTCTGGATGAGCACATAACGTAGGATGACACTATCCGAGTGCAGCAAGATAGTGATATGCTATTATGATATCGATCGACAGATTTGGGAAAGCTACCTTCAACAGCTCTTTGTTGGGTGGGTTCCCATCGACGGCGAAAAGATCTCACATATGTAAACATCACAGATCAGAGTCATCGATTGATACCACCAAACTATATACTACTTGCAAAAATGAAGTTAGAATTGACATCCTTGGTAGCACTACTCGCCGCCCTGTCATGCGTAATGGCAGGCAGCTCCCCTCGCCCCTTTGGCATCACAAAATCCTGCAACACTCCATCAACAACAACCATCCTCGACATCCGCGGAGGTGCAGTTCACGAATCATCCTCCTTGTCCGATTTGGAATCCAAAATTCAAAGCGCCGCACTACAAAACAAATTGACTATAATTGACTTTACTGCCACTTGGTGTGGACCATGCAAGGCGATAGCTCCATTGTACAAGGAATTGAGTGAGGAATTTGATGCACAATTTATCAAGGTGGATGTCGATGAAAATCCTGATGCAGCGCAAAAGTATGGTGTGTCGGCCATGCCTACGTTTTTATTTATCAAGGGTGGGGAGGTAGTGGATCGTTTGATGGGGGCGAATGCTGCGAGGCTCAAGGAATTGATTGCTGAGTGGAGTTTGTAATTAGATGACATGAACATCTAATTGGGGGAGAAAAATCGATGCTACGCTATCTAGAAAAGTACAATCCAAGTTCATCTTGGGCATTCCAATTCATTTAATGATATAATCTCCATCGACATAGTGCTGAATATAACGTGGTAATGCTTCTTTCCTATAGCTGCTAATGAAAAGAAACGAGAGAGGGATTGTTTGGTAGATTGAATCATGTTGTGTAGTGATTACTGCACTACATATGGATACTTGCAACTACTACTATTACTGAGACCACTCTTCCTTTTGCTTCATACCAGCCTTGTGGTTTTCTACGGTTGAAAAGAATGTTTCTTTGTCCAAGATGGCACCATCAGTTCCGTAAACTGCTGCTTGCCACGCAATTGCCATCTTTGCAATGGCACGACCTGAAAATCCTTCCGTATCCTTCACTACTTGCTTGAGCACATCTTCCTTGAGCCTCTCGTTCTCATCCACAAGATCACTATCTACCGACAAGAGAAGTGGCTTTTGCTTAGTAAAGTATTGCGTGATTTGTGCTTTCAATGTGGACGCAAGCAAGTTAGTTGTCTCCATGAACTGACGAAAGTGTTGATCAAAGTAGAGTGATATCAAATCTCCTCGACATTCTGCATTGGGGAGTGGAAAAAAGATTGACTCATCGCATCGATCAAGCACAGCTGAGTCCAAGTCTTCGGCACTACAAGTAATGTGTGGTGAGAGAAGGTTATATCTGTTGAGAAGAAACAATGGATAGCTCATTGAAACAGAAACAAGCCAACGCAAACTCACCGATTTGTAGCAAGGACAAGCATAAAGTCTCTTCGATCACCTCCCGTATTGTATAACAGTGCATTCAGAGCATTATGTGCCGTAGCTGTCATCAATCCAGTGTCTCTCGAGCCAAGAAAGCATTCCGCCTCATCGATGAATAACAAGACTCCTCGTTGCGAATGCTTTGCCCATGCAAATAGTGAATGGATCTGCGTGACTGCATCGGCGCCGAGGGGGCTCACGTCTCCTCCACTCATTAACGCATAGTCTATACCAATGACTTGTGCTAATTTCTTTGCCACGAGAGTCTTTCCCGTTCCTGGGGGACCGTGTAGTAGAACGTGTCGGTAAGGAGCTTGATGTTTATTTGCATTGCGAGCTGCGTGGGCCAGTTCTACAACTCGAGTTTTGAGTTCGAGTGGCAAGATCAAGTCGCTAAATGTCTCGTCGATAGCTTTAGTGTCACGTTTTGACCTCCACGGGAGAACAAGAAGCTTTGCATATGCTAGTAGTGACCAAAGCATTGATTTGCGTGTTGTTTCGCGTACAAGTTGTGGCCGTCCAATGAAGCTTTCAATGATGGAGCGAATCAGCTTGGAAGTTTCTCTTGCAAAGAAGATAGAACTGACAAGTAGACAAATGTATCCGACGAATGTAAGCACTTCCTTCGGTTTGCTAACAGCGTTTGAGAGCGAAGTAGATAAATGTGTAAAGACAGCATTGATAGCTGCAATGTTTCTCTTTCTTCGCTGCTCAGACTCTGCTTTAAGACGACGTAGATGGATGTCTTCGTTTGCCCGATCTGCCTCTGCTTTGGCAATGGCTACGGCTCTTGCAGTCTTGACTTTCATTTCTTCGGACGCTTTGTGGAAGAGGATACGTTTCTCGTTCTCTATCGCAGCCACCGCTTCCGCAGCCTGTGAATCACGGAAGAAAGAGATTAGATTGGATAAGTATGATGTGAATATATAGTTTGATACCGATGAGAATCTCACCTGGATCTTTGCCTTCTCAATCCTTTGACTAGCTTCAAATTTGGCCAACATTGCCCTCTCAGCTTGCAATCTTGCCGCTTCATCTTCTCTCTTTATCCTTGCCAATGTCATTTCCTCACTTTTCCTAAGCTGTTCTTCCTCGGAAACTCTCGTCATCTCCGCACGTTCCTGTTCATGTTTCGCTCGCAATAATTCAAGCTCTATTTCATTCTTTATGATTGCAGCTTTGGACGCTGCTTCCTTCATTCTCAACGTGGAATTCTCTCCAGTAGTCAATGAGAGGAGTTGTTCGAAATGGTTAATCTCGGAAAATATACTTGAAATTCGCTCCATCTGATCATCAGCTATCGTTCAACAGACGATCCATCAATTTCGCCAGCTCTTGCGTTGCACCCACACTGTACATGAAGACGAGTCCGTCATTCACACTTGGAAAGTTTCGCAGCGTAGTAGAAGTAGTTTGCGCCGCCTCGCCCTTCTTCTTTTTCTTTGGCGTAGGCAACGTTTGATCGGGTAAAATACTCACGCATCTGGAATGATTCGTGCGAGATCCTGTCCAATGATTCCAATTCGCGTTCTATCCTTGTCATTTGTGAGACGAAAGGATGATAGGGGTAATTTCCGCAGAGATTCAAGAAAGGAAGTGGTGTTGACTGGATGAACGTCCAGGTAGATTTGGTTGTTCGCAGTTGCGTGCGAAACATTGTCTTGCGCCGATGATGTAGAGAGGAAGTTTGCCAACAGCAGCAATGCCAGGAGGGTAGTTGATGATAGCATTGTAATCGCTTGTTCAGGTTCAGAAGGGCAAGGAGGGGTCGAATTGAAGGTTGTTTGTCATTCCATTTACATTATCTTTAAATGTGTTGCAGTCAAAAATAATTGTACCATACCTAACGATACTCTTACACGGCTCAGAGGAGGCGGAGAGCAAACACTTGCTTTGTTGTTGGCCTAGCAAGAGCGAGCTTGCAATCGCAAGCTCGCATCACTCTCAACCTCGCTCGACCTCCCAACGTCCCAGTTAGTATCATTCCCAATTATCGTTCGGTCTGACCTTCGTGTGACTTCCGCTGGAATTTTTGCAGGCAAAACTCACACTAGCAAAAAAGCTACCAACATGATGCAGCAGCGACACGACGCCGCCCTCACCGGCAGCAAAATTCGACAAAATCCACATCATGCCCTACGCTTGGCTGGCATGCACAACAAAGCGTTGCTTGGGTACACAACAAGACCACCACCGATCAGTTACACCTTAGAAGTGCCTTGGACAATTATTGTCACTGAGCCGAGCCTCCGCCCATAGCATAGCTGCCCCTAGCCTATCATAGGCACTCCCCTACGCCACGTCTCTTTGTGACGGCGTCAAGATATCGCCGGTGTACCAGGTGTGCTGCTGTGCGACTTCCGCTTAATCGCTCTGCCATAATCTCTCCGACTATTGATTCTACTATAAAAGTTGCAAAGAAGAGACGATCATCATCATGACAGATCCGCAGCCCGGTGTCATTAATGATAAAGATATGGCAGCGGACAAGATGGATATTGATGCCCCTTATTCGGCTGTGTTGTCTTCAACTCCTCCTTCATCGGCGGCGGCTGTGAGCAGTGTCCAGGAAAATAATGGCTCTTCTTCCGTCACTTTAAAGAAGGTACCTCAGTCTACCGATGATAAGGCGGGGTCCGCTGGTAATATGAAGGCCTCAAGTCAAAACAATGGTGGCGTTGAGAAGGGTAGCGGCAGCAGCCCTAAGCCAAAGATCAAGATTAGTATGAGTGCTAGTAGTAGTAACGGTGGTGGTGATAAAAAGTCCAATGGAAAGTCACCCACATCATCTCCTCCATCAAGAAAACCAAGGATGGCAAAAAATCATCCACCACCATCAAAACCTCCTCCCTCAAAAAGACCACCAGCTCCGGATCCTACTCCGGCGTAGGCGGCGGAGGGGGCATGCAACGCTCCAAAGCCTACCAGGGCAATCTCCGCTCTGCCGCCGCAGCCCACCGCAAGGACAAGGTTGCCATCCCCCCCATCGGATCACCGGGATTACTCATGATGCCCAATCCAGCCCTAACTGCCAACTTTCCCAAAGATATTCAAAGTCCCGAAGAATTGAAACAGTGGTTGTACAATGGACATTATTTGTTGCCCGCAACTGTGTTTCGGAGGGCTATGGAGGTGGGGGGGTATACGGTACAGCAACGGGTGGAGTGTCCGCATCGAGGGAGTAGTACGGAACGACAGGTGGGTGATATGTTCGATTCGGATGTGGGGGGATTGTACCTTCATTTTCCAGAGTTGATTCCCCGTCGAGTTTGGGAGAGGCGATTAGGGGGTGATATGGAGGATTATAATAATGATGAGGAGGATATGGATGATTTTCCAGTGAGAGATCGACGGAAACGGAGGAGGAAATCAGGGTCGAAACGACGTGGGAGTCAGTCGTCCGATAATACGAAGAATGATGGGTCCAAGTCCAAAGATCATCATAGTGGTGTCAAGGGTGCTCGATCCAGTTACATCTTCTTTACTCATGAGATGCGTCCCAAGATGATGCAAGAGTTTCCTGGAATGAAATTTACGGAACAGGGTATCATCATGGGTGAACGGTGGAGGGCATTGACTCCGGAGCAAAAGAAGCCATATGAGGATTTGGCCATGGAGGATAAGAAGAGGTATGCAACGGAGTGGGCGGCATATCTGGAAACGGTGAAGAAGGAGATTCGTGAGGAGAAGGAGATGGGTGGGAAGAAGAAAGAGGATGATGGTGATACGAATAAGGAGGAAGATGATGACGACGATGATGAGGAGGAGGATGACGACGATGAGGAAGAAGAAGAGAAGCCAGTGGTGAAGCCAGTGACAAAAAGGAAGAAGGGCAATGAGGCAGCAATCAAAGGACCGCGTCTTGTCGACGCTGTGATTTTGAGTCTGTGCAATATTCTTGGAGAAAAAGCATATCGGACGGAACCCCTTCCCCCCATGCCTCAAAAGAATCAGGGGTCTTTGTCCACAGCGGCTTCAAATGCGGAGACACCTACACCTGATTCCAAGCCTGTAGCTGCAGCTAGTCTAGAGGCACCTACGTCCAACGCCGACATCGCTTCCACAGCCTATGTGCCGAAATCATCATCTGACCGCGAAGCCAGTTGTTCCAGAACGGTCTGAATCGGGCTCCAACATTGTCAAACCAGCAAATCCGGATCAGATCTTATCATCTGTCTCAAACGTAGCAGCAACCAATGGTACAAAGGAGACAACATCTCAAACTTCCAAAGATCTTGCTCTGGAAGAACTTCCAAAACTCAACCCAACCGTACCCCAAACACGTAAACGATGTCGGCCTCATGAACCCATGTCCTTCCTCGACATGATCCCTACTTCTCTCACATGCACATATCCGGAGGAGTACGTGACCAAACGACGCGCCTACGCTGAAGCCGTAAGGGCGCGTGAAGAAGCCATTATTGCTAGTCAAGAGGCAAAGGACGATGCCGACGACGCTCAGGAGAAGTATCTAGCTCACACAGAGGCATGGGAACGAATGCTGGAGTATCAAAAGCAACAAATTGCCAAGAGGGCGGCAGAGCGTCAGCGACAAAAGGCGAGGAAAGAGGCAGAAAGGAAGAACGACGACAAAGATAGTGGGGACGCTGAAACGGGGAACGAAAATTCCAAGGAAGATGAAAAGGAGGAAGATCCAATGGATTGTATGCCTCCTCGTCCAAAAAGCCCTCCTCCAGCACGGGTTGTTTCTGTTCCTGACATTCCAACTCCTCCGAGTCCACCCCAATTGTTAGAAATTGACGGAGATGCCATGGAAACTGACAACAGTACTACCGCTATTCGCGTTCCAAAGAAGAAAACGGAGCTGCTGCAACATCTTGATCCAGAGTGTTTCGTCCCAAACATGGACGGAAGATATTTTGGATTGATTAGCAACAGTATTGCTGATCCTCAATTTGTCGGACCTACCTCGACAGGTATCCGCGGGACAACGTTTGGAGGAGGTACGGGCTTGGCGACAAGTTACGTCGGCGGCGGCAGAGGTGCATCGGGGCTCGTATCGGGGCCATCCCGCAGTACAGTTGGTTCCAGAGCCTCGTCAACGGTATTGGCGATGGAAGAGGATTCTAAAACTACAACATCTGCTGCATCCGATAGTACGCCAGCTAAGGTAGCAACAAAGAAGAAGAAGAGGCCGGCACCATCCCCACCATCATCATCATCTCTTCTTCTTCAAAGATTAAGAAAAAGGACAAAAAAGAAACCAAGAAATTGTGTCTAGCCACCGGTGATAGAATAACTTCTGCCACAGAAGTCTCCTCTGGGCCCGCTGGTCCCGAATTCCCAGAGGGTTGGGTAATCAAAACATATCGCCGTTCCGGAGGAGAGACCATTGGTAAAACAGATAGATTTTGGTTCTCACCTGGCCGTAATATCCGATTTAGAGCAAAGAAGCATGCCAAGCAATTTATCGATATTCTCAATGAGCCTAGTATTAATGGCGATGAGGATGCTGCGGCGGAAGCTTATAAAAAGAGAGGGCTTCACTTTTGATACATATATATAATCTTAATAATTGTCATTTATATCACAATAGCACTTCATGTTCCACATATATAATACAACAACTAGTTACAAACGCAGCATTGGATTAGCATATAGCATTTGAATGGGAAACAGATATTGACACAGAACAGCCTTAGTCCTCTTCGTACACATAACGAGTAGTACGTCTCACACCACTCCCACAACCTTTGCAAAAGTACTCATCCACCCTCTTGGTAGGCCGAGACGATACTCGATGAAGATCATAAGGACATGGCAAAGTAGTGTTATCATCCACAATGTCTTCTTCCTCTTCTACAATCATTGTAGCATCACGCCACAATTCTACTTCTTGACCAATGTTATCCACCTCTACAGAATCATCATCATCATCTGATTCAATTTGATCTAGTTCATCAAAACTATCATCCCATTGAGCCAAAATATGACAATTCTGTTTCGTTTCATCATCCACGGATGATTCATCATCATCTTCACGAGGGAAAAGCTGTTGAGAAGCATTTGGAGACAAGCGTTCCATGTGCATTGGTGGATCACAGCCGCTGAATTTGGCAACAGAGTTGTTGCCAAAGTGAACTCCTCGGGGTAGTTTTCCGGTTGTCTTGGTGGGGGTAATGACGGAGGATAGTGATGCCACCTTTGGTAGTAGATCTGCTAGTAGGTCATGATTGCTTGAGGTGGTGGTGGTGATGGTGGAAGAGGGAGTATCAATTGTTGACACGGGAGAGGAGGGGAGACTGAGTAACGTCTGCTGCTGCTTCTTCTTGGCGTTTTGTTCTTGGATTCGTTTGGAGCGGCGAGGTTGCTGCTGTTGCTGCTGGTGTTTTGAAGTAGTCTTGGCAGAGCGGCGGGGTGGTTGATTTTCATCATCGCTACCATCCAATACAAGTGATTGCATCGAACTGACCAAGTCTAGACATTGCAGCGAACAACGGCGTGTAGCTCGAGAAGAGCGTCGGTGGGATGGCATCGTCGTTGGCAGTTGATCTAATAGGATTATATCTGAAAAGTCCTTCCTCTTATTGTTGTTGTGGATTGGTCATGACCGGATTTTATGTGAAGCTGTTGAGATTTGAGATGGAATGATGATTGATAACGGAAAAAAGTGTTTGATTTTCTCATCCTGCTTCTCACCCTGCCTTTGGTTCGCAAGGCCATCGCCAAGCAAGGCAAGCGAGGACAAAGAGAAAGTATGTCCGACCGATAAACCGCGATCCGAAGTGTATCTTGATTATTTTCAAGAAAGCTGACAAAACTAACATCATTCGTTTCATGTTCATCACAACATCTACACTTACTCTAACTACTGTATGTACTTCCCACACCACCGATTGTATCTCACCATGCCTTCTTCCCCAGCGATGGCTGTGGTAACTCACTCAGCAGCGCTCTGCGTTGGAGCTGCCGCCATGACTTTATTGCTGCACCGCCATTCTTCTCCGCCATTGGCAACCACTGATGGCTCCACGGCTGCAGCTAATGATGATGCCATTTCACAAAATGAAACAAAACAATGCATCATTCCAAATTCACACTCGGACTGCTTCAATAATATGCTTCCAACCTTACCTATACGACTATCACAGCCTAATGATAATCTACTCATTGCATTTGATACACGCAATAGAAATCCTACATTTGTCATGGAGCGGATAAACAATAAGAAGCACGGAGTTGCAGCAACAACGGAGCAAGAAGCACCGCCATCACGAAAGAACAAGCGATTCTTTGAAGACAAGGCAATACCCGAACATCATCGCTCGCGAAATCATCATTATCGAAACTCGGGGTATGATCGGGGGCATTTGGCTCCGGCGGCTGATTTCAAGACGGATAGTGAAGTGCAGGATAGTTTTTCATTGTCGAATATATCGCCGCAGCTGCCAAGATTTAATCGAACAATGTGGTTGAGAGTGGAGGAATTTGTTCGAAGTGTTGCGGAACATGAAGAAAAAGTCAAAGGTGATTCTTCAGAAGGAGTAGAAACTTGGGTGGTAACGGGTCCACTTTGGCTCCCCTCATCAACTGTGGGGAAGGATAAATTTCAATACTCGTATGAAGCGATTGGACATCCTCCATCACTCATTCATGTACCGACTCACTTCTTCAAGGTTGTAGTAGTTGTTTCACCAGTTGCAAATAATAACAGTGGGCCTACTTTCCAACTGAAAAAGTTTGCTGCATTTGTACTCCCACATTCAGAATCTGATGAAAAAAGTAATAGACTTCGATTAGTTGATTGCATCGTTAGATTGACTGATTTAGAGGCAGTGGCCGGGTTAGAATTCTTTCCGCTCTGCTTGGCTCTCATAAAGATGGCAGTGGCGATGATATACCGCTGCACAAAGAGGTTGCAGATGCCCTGACAGATGACATTAGAGCTCATGCAAAGAACAATCAGCTACTACTTGAGGACGGTAATGCAAAACTTGGCGAGAATGGCACACTGATGCCTCGAGGTGGTGCTGGAATCAGCAAACGAAGGCAGAAGAAGATCAAGCAATTATTACGAGGTGATTCTCCTCCGCTTTTTCAGCACTTGTGCAAAAAGAACAATGCTTGCTTCAAGTATTTGTGAATAAGATAGAAGTTGTGACGAAAAGTAGTACTATATTGGCGGCGTCTATCAATCCACTTAATAGATGCTCAATATCTATGAGTAACATGTAATATACATATATCGTCCTGACATTTCTATAGCTCGGTTGCAAAGCGACATCACAAAGGGTACCTACAATTGCGAACCTACCACAGTCGAAGCTTCAGCTGTCAGCACGGTACCGACTGCTGAATCTTCATCATTCATGACTTCCTTATCTAGATCAGCTAATTCATCGTCTTCTTCCTCTCCTTCTTCAGGCTTGTACTCCTTATCGCGGCAGAAGTAGAGTGTACCAAGAAGGAGAAGGATGAATAGGAGAGGAATTCCTACAGACATACCGACGATTTGTCCAGGCGTCAATGTTTCTGGGGCAGGGTTTGTGGGCTGTGCTGGGAGTTCTTGCTCAATTTCTTCAGTATCATCATCGGTAGGTTTAGGCATTTCGCCCGGAGGAGGATTCTCCCATCCTTCCGACCCAAGAGTTGTCATGGCAGTGCTGCATATATCGTTCAAAAAGTTGGTTTGTTCCTCAGAAACTGGCTCTCCATCGGCTCCTTCGACAAATAAATTGGCTCGGTCGGCCGCACAGCAATCATCTGCTCCGCCCATTTGTACACACTGACATGTGAGTGTGTTCCATGCAAACTTTAGTGACTGGGATAAATCATCAAAGGATGTGATGCCATTCTCTGTCAGGTACCCAAACGCAAGCAAGTTCAAGAACTCCACATATCCATCCTTATTGATTGCATCATCTACCGCAGTACTATCCATGATTGCATAGCAGCTATCTATTTCAGCTTGTGTGAGCAACATACGCGAGGAAGATATAGTGGGGATGTCTTCGCTACTAGATGATTGCAGCTTGCGAGAGGATGAAATAGTGGGGATGTCTTCGCTACTTGATTGCAGATTGCGGCGTGAAGAGGAAATTACAGGGATGTCTTCGCTACTGCTTTTGCTTGCGGCGTTGGAGACTCGAAGGTTCTTGGCATCGGCTCCACCAAAGATGGTGAGAGCAAGGAGGAAGGTGAGGTAGTTCATCATTTTGACTGCAGTTCTACCTAGTGTTTGTATTTTGGGTAAATTGTGATATTAGGTTTTGGCTGATTGGCTTGGCATCAAGAGAATGATCGCCCAATTGCTCTTCATGTGATTTCTTCTTAATTTTCTCATGTAACGTAAACTGTGCCAATTTGACAATGAACCTTTTCTCGGTCGAAACTTCCCTCCACTATCCGTCCGCCTATCGCTACAACAAACTCAAACTCTTCCTCCGACTGCATCCCATGAGATCAAATGCTTCTTATTTGCCCATTTATGGTATGAAACAAAGCAAAGATGAGGCTTCAACACATTTTAATAATGGTGCTTTGCGCCGGCGTTCAATCGTTATCGGCTGCACGAAAAAGTTATGATAGAAAGATCGACACATACACACACGAAGATGATGACGGGAGAGGACTTCAAATAGATTGGACTGCTTTTGCTCAGGAGCTTGCTGAGAAAAACAAACCAACTCCGGCTCCAACAAGGGCGGGATCATGGGGAATTATCACACGTGTACCAACAAATCAAATAGAGCAAGTAGATGAAAAACCAGTGAGGACCCGTTTTCCAACCAAGCCTCCATCGAGACATCCAACACGGATGCCTACGACAAGTCCTTCGGAATATCCCACATTGCAACCATCAACAACACCTTCTGCTATGCCATCAGTGCTACCCACAACACATCCTTCACTCATGCCGTCGAGTCAGCCAACAAGCAACCCAAGTGACTATCCGTCATCATCTCCGACAACGCAACCTTCTGTATCACCATCGGACCAGCCAACAGGTGCTCCAAGTGATCAGCCTTCCGCAACGCCGACACACATGCCCTCACTTTCACCATCTAACCAACCAACGAGCAGTCCAAGTGAATCTCCCTCCTACAAACCATCTGCATCGCCTTCTAGTCTACCGACGAATGTACCAAGTTCATCTCCTTCGGCATCTCCAACATTGAAACCTTCTGCAACTCCGTCAAGTCAGCCAACAAGTGCTCCAAGCGCCTCACCTTCAATACAACCGACATCTGCAGCGCCATCTACTCAGCCTACAGAAGATAATGAAGTTCAGATCATATTAAAAGCCGGAACTGGAACAGGAACAGGAAGTAATGATGGTGTGAAGTTTACAGTACTAGGGTCAACAGTTGTTATCATAGTCAGTGCTTTGATAGTAAGACGCGGTCTTGTATGGGGAAAGGGAGATGTTGATGAAGATGAAGAAGAAGAAGAGGAAGAAGATATTGAAGAGGGAGAGGAAGATGATATTGAAGAAGAGGAAGATGATATTGAAGAGGAACCAGAAAACCAAGAGGAAAAACAAGAGGAAGATGAGTTGCAGAGAATATCTCATCTTGAGGAAGGGCGTGACAATGGTAGGCCCAAGATTGCTCATCCTTTGCCACCTTCTGCTGCAATCGATACTCGAACATACAAATCGAAGGAGCGTTCAGGACTTGCTCCGTTCCATAACATGTCGTCTCGTCGACAATCAAACAACCTTTCTCCAATCTATATGGATAGGTGGTAGTGAGCAGCATATGCAAAGAACAATCACTGCTGCTCCAGGAAAACTTCAACTACATTCCTCAGTAAAACTTCTTGATGTCTAAGGAATGCACAAGAGGGAGATACAAGGTAGAAGGGAATTCACAAAACATGCACAGAAATTTGCAGTAGACCAAGTGAAAACATTTCAAGAAAATTCAAATCATAATCTTAGACTTTAACTTTCACTATCCCATCACTACCCTAATCCTTTCCCTCATCTCATCCTCCCTCGCATGACCCTATCCCTCATCTCATTCTCGTTTGCATAACCTTTTGCTATCTTGTTTCTCTTCTTGCGTTTGTTCTTCCTCTTGTTCTTCTGCACTTTCCTTACCATTCTCATGCCATAATCATCATCATCATCTTTCCTTCTCCCGTTCTTCCTTGAGCCAGTCATTCCATACCGATGCATGACATGGCGTTCTGCAGGACGATCCCAGTAATGTTCATCACCTTCTCCAGCATGGTTAAAAATTTCATGATACTCATCCTCTCCCTTCTGAAAAATGCAGTAACAAGATGATTCATCACGGGTCTTCAGTCGATTTCCTTCGCATTCAACACTTTCGCACCACTTCAAGCCCATTGTCGTTTGTACACTTCCATTTATTGAATCCTGCATGCCGACATCCAATAGCCTATGGTGACAATCTGGGCAAACCTGAGAAGTACGATGTTTATCAATGTCAGTGGTAGGAAATCTGGCTTTGACTCGCCTCTTAATGAATAGACACCTGCATAAAGACAAAAGAAAAGATATGGAATGCTGGTGTGATGAGCGAGACATGTCTATCATAACAACAAGCGCAATGAATATGAACTACTCACGGGACGTATTGTTCCGTTCTTCTACCAGAGGGAAAATTTCCATCTTCATACCGCACCTCTCCCAAAACATATGTTACACCATCAACAGTTACATCAGCACCAATGTCATTGAGCAAGTTGTCAACGACACGATCCTTGTTTTGAAACACATGAAATCTTTGCCTGTACCACCACTTCCTTGTTTTCTCTGTCCATAATGTTGTATGATAGGACACATATGTTTTGAATGCTTGGACTTGCAGAAGATCGTCAGATGTAAGGAAATGATTGTCTGAAAATGCAGTGTACATCTTTTTGAGCTCCTCTTTCTTATTCCGTTCATTAATGCGGTCACGAACTGCATTGATCTTCGCAGTGTCATAATATCCTGCTCTGGTCAGAACAACTCGCTTGAGAAACTTTCCATCAGTATCTGTGATGATACAATAAATAATATTCCTTCTCCCAGGATCAATGCTGGCAACGAATGTAGGTCTATCATCTGGTATCTCCATTGACACATCATCATCTTCTTCATCATCATCATCTTCTTCATCGTCGTCATGTGCTGGAGACAAGTTGAGCATACGATTGCTCTGTCGCAATGTGACTTCATCATCCCTGTCCCGTGTAACTTCATCATCACGGTTCCGAAGTAACACACTTATGTCAACACCATTGGATGTGGCAAAGATTCCCTTGTCATCAGAAACACGCCATTTACCACCCCCACTGCGGGTACGTTTCCACTGATGAAAGTTAAAGACACGATGAATCCATTGACGCACCAATGGACGATTCTTTTCAAATGCTTTAGCAGATTGTGGCCAATGGGGATCATCAGGCTCCGTAGAGGATCTACCATTATTATGTTCCAAGTTCTTGGCATGTTTAATGAGGTAATAGAGCGTCCTGGCATCCAGATTAATGTGCTGAAGGCCCTTCTGGAACAGGGGGAGAGGGCTCCTCTTCTTGGCATTCAATTCACTCACATGAGGGCGTGGTTGAAAGTCATCCTCAAGTCTTTCCTGAGCCATGAGACACTTGACAAAATGAGTGATGATCATTGGGAGCATTTTCTTCTTCTTGGAAGGAGTAGTAATCATTTCAAAGTAATCATCATCTAGCCACTTTGTACTTCTGTCTTCATCGTCAAACTGAGGAGAATCAAAGAAACCATTCCGGAGCCTGGCGACCAAGGCAAGATCACTTTCATCAAGTACAACTCTTTGAGTCAAAGTTGGCGTCTTAATTCGCTTCATCAGTTCTTTACGAAGGGCAGTTTCAGCACTGGGAGTAATGATTGGTTCCTTGTTTTTAATGTGAGCAGATACTGCATCCTTGATAAGACCCATTGCCTTCGGTTTCAGTTGATTAAAAATGTTGGTGGTTTGGTCCCGAACAATGTAATTGATGACTTCTGATAATCCCTGTGGAATTCCTGGATCAACATCATTACTCCTTGAAGACACCATCAAGGAGTCCAAATCATTAAGACCAATGAGAGCACGTTGCTGCTGAGCATCATCACGGAAGAGTTTTTTGAGAATATCACGCAATGCAGGTCTTCTGTTGATCTTAGTAATTTTATTTCTCAGTGAACTTGCTTGTCTGGAAATAAATTCAAATAAATAATGATGAGCTCCATACCTATGAAAAGCATTGTTTGTAGCAATTTGAACTTACCTGTGATGGGTAGGAATCTCTGAACCAACCTCTCCAAGAGGAACTCCTCTTAGAAAGGTATTATCGTTGTACACTGCGTACAAATATTGTTGACCAACAATCATATCATATGTTAGTTCATTCCCCTTGACAACGTGCGATGTAATGAGAAAATTGTGAAGGTGTGCTCCTTGTACAGCTAGAGTGGATGCAACAGTAGTAATGTTCGAAAATGAAGCTTTAATTGCTGCCCGCTTCCAACCACTCAATGCTGTATTGATACCCATCTTGGCTGTGGTCATCCGAACATCCTGATCAACGGCAGTACCATGGAGAAAACTCATTGTCAGTGGTAATAGTCAATTCAGTTATGGTTGAGGTAGGTGGTCAATTCAGGTCTATGGTCTTCTATCATTAATGGCGGCAGTGGCGGCGGCGGTGACGGCGGCTGGTTGTGGCGGCGGCGCGCGGTTGTGTTGACTACAGTTAGCGGCAAACTCTCCCACATGGCGGCAGCAGCAGTGGATGGGCCTCTGCAAGCTACAGTGAAGTCGCTCGAACTATACCCCCCAATTTGGCTTATACCCCCCCTCAAAATCTCAGCCTAGGGTCAAGTTCTTATACCCCCCTCCCTAATTACTATGAGAAGCAGGGGAAAGCTAGGTGACAACTTCGACTTATACCCCCCTAAATCTCAGCCTAGCCTGAAATTCTTATACCCCCCGGGGGGTATAGTTCGAGCGACTTCACTGTATCTGTGCAGTTTTTATCTTGATATTCTGTAAAAGTAAATCTTGAGAAGGGTTCCATGACAGATTCCCTAGCTTCAACATGAGAACCCTAGACTTGGAAGAAGGGTTTATCCCTCAGTTGGTGAGAACTGATTTTATGAGTGCCAGTGTGACACTGTGACGTCCTGATGACTATGAAACTCAGTGTGCCAGGAGGTACTAGGGAAGGACTGGCTTGGCAACGCCTTGCTACAACAAGTTACAAGTTGGCACTGTGATAGTGTGTAGCCTCTTGACGTGTTGGAAGGGGCCGAAGTTCTGTAAAAGGAAAGGCCTGAGATCTTGTAAAAGTCGAGGGGGTTATCCTTTCCTTATTGCGAACTCATCTTTTCGACACCAGTAGGAATTAGTATCGTTCGTTCCTTCCTAGGGAACCAGTTATGAAGTTTTTGCAAAACGAGAATCAGTATATGAAAGGCTTAACAGACAATACAGTAGGAATTAGTATGCAAGATCTTGCAACCGTTATGTGATTCACGAAATATTGCAAAACGAGAATCAGTTTGTCTAGGCCTATCAGACAACAGTAGGAATTAGTATCGTTCGCTCCTCCTATGCGAACCAGTTATGATGAGACAAAACGATTCACGAGAGAACTGCGAACCGGAGAAATGCGTGCTCAAATGTGTAGGCTTGGCGTGCTGACCATGCTCATAAAAAATCAAAAAAACATCATGTTCGACATGATGCCTCCGCGACCACCGAAGCCCAGGCTGATCACCGTCAGTTCGGGCGAAACTGAAGAGCCAATGAAAGTGTTGCTGTAAGTGCCTGATTATGCTTGAAGGAGTGTAGCTGTTTTGGTGTGTGCTTGAGGAATGTGACTCTCTCATGTTTATATCTAACCTAACCTCTTCGACGTCCTCTGCAACACCTTTCTAGGCACCGGCCTGAACAAGGTTTAATCAAAACTGTGTAATGACCCTTTGAAACTGTTGTTTCTAAAACTATACCACCATAAGTGATGCTATACTGCAGGGGACTTTGAGATTATTGGTTTGGTCGTGATGTTGATCCATGACGATATCACCAAGTGCGTCGATAGTAGGACCCCCTGTACCTTTGAGGAAGATGAGTGGGCACTTGCCTTGACAGGCATTTATGTTATTCCAAGGGATGCACGAGTTTGTGGCGATCCAAAAGGGTGAACAGTAGCAATGTCTACTAGTTTATAGTCTATGATAGTAAAATAACATGCACAGAAATTCATAAAAGAAAATAGTAGAAGAAAAATGATTGAGAAGGTAGTCATAATATTATTTTACATTCTGAGCCACAATCTACCCATGACGGCGCTTGAGAAGGCTGCCATCTCGACGCAGGCAAACTGATGCTACGACCTCGTAGGTGACCTGATGAGGTCCAATTTGAGATGGCTGCAAGCACCACATTCAACCACCCCATCGTACCTAACGCTGTAGATATAGCAATGAACAGCTTCTAGTGACCCAATATACTTTAGCATTGAATTGGTTCAGCACCAGCACTTCGTTTGATGCACCCAGGTCGTCATCTCAACCGCGCTACCATAAGCACTTCGAGAGATACCATGTCCCATCTATACATCCTCCCGATTATCTCTCAGATCTAAAATCAAACCAAAAACCTAGAACCCGGCCTGTGCGGGCAGTCCCTGTGCGGGGCATTTGCGGGCAAAACCAACAAATGGGACTCCACTCAATTAGAGACAAGATAATGTGCAGGCCCGGCACCCAACGAGGCGTCTCGGCCTATGTGCGTATATGCCACGTCGATCTACCACAAACAGTTTTTAGTTCCTCTGTAGCATTCTGGTACAAAATCTGCGTAGGAAATCTCAGCCAAAAAGAACCGTTTTTGATGATGCCCACCATGGTGAAAAGGGCACTATTGCCTCTCTTTTAAGTCTATTTCTTACTATTTTTGGAGAGATCTTGCAGCTGTATTAATGTTCACGACCGCATAATTAATGTATTCGAGTTTTAATTTAGCTTCTAAGTCTATTACAGTGCCATTAGATCAATAAATATCATTCAACATCACTCAAAACAAATTACATAGTATAAAATCGAATTCAATCCACTGAGATCCGTTACTTCTGTGATATGAGGCAGCCAGCTGATTGTTACGTTCATCATGACATGTTCGAAGGATTGAGAGTCTGTTTCAAGGCTTCGTCTGCAGCGCAACTGGACGAAATGTCAACGGCCGTAAATATAATTTTTGAACGTAAGAACGCCCGTTTCCACCGCAGATAACAGCGCATTAACGGCAGCAGTAAGGTCCTTGTGCCTCCATTCGGATATACGGTGAATCCTACCATTTCGTATCGTCAAACCATGTTCGAAATGCCCTATGAGGGAGGAGAGATGAAATGAGATCATTACATAAGATGTGCAAGTAATAAATTGTCATATATTTGCAATAATTCACCTATTTTCGGCCGGTCTTTCACGTGCATACGCATCAAGGATAGGGGAAGGCCGCCGAAATACAATCGCAAGCATAATTGTTGTGTTATCGGAGTATGAGGGCGGGTAATAGGAGTGCGGAAGACTCATCATTGTCATCGCCATTTTGAAAAATGACAGTTGATGATTGATAGATGCGAAAACGGCTGTTAGTTGGCGAGAATTGGCGTTGAGGTAGATTGAGTCACGGTAGGACCCTGCGTCAAAGAAGGCTGTCTCTGATTGAGTGGAGTCCCATTTGTTGGTTTGCCCGCAAATGCCCCGCACAGGGACTGCCCGCACAGGCCGGGTTCTACCAAAACCAAAGATCGTAAACACACACAATGGTGAAAAAATCGGGGCTGCTACAACTTCCTGACTAATCACTCACAGAGCAACATCTATCATCTAACCTATTCACGTCCAAAATTTGATAGAATTAATTCAACAACCCCACAGAAATTATACAGCGCCAGCACACTTTGAACCAAAATTAATCACAACACATATAAAAAAAATGGCAGAAGGAGACGGCCTCACAATGAACAACCTCCTCTCCGAAGTCCAAGGAGCCCTCGACAAATTCAAACTCGAAGACGAAGGCACCGGCGGCCCGGGTGACTACTACTCCCCCTACGCCAACCTCGAAAAGGCCGCAGTACTCCAAGAGGCACGATGCTTTCATGACCCAACGGCGGTGCGTGAATCTCCCCGGAAATGCTGTACGGTCATCGCCCAATTACTTCATTTGACCAATACGGACAGTATATGAATAGTGCTGAGGCGACCGAGGTGTTCTTTGGTGTTACTAAATTGTTCATGAGTGATGACGCCAGTTTGAGAAGAATGGTGTATTTATTCATCAAGGAAGTAGCCGAGACGTGTGATCCCGACGATGTCATCATTGTCACCTCCTCCCTCACCAAAGACATGACATGCGATGTCGACTTATACCGTGCCAATGCCCTAAGGGTACTAGCCCGAATTGTCGATGCGGCCATGTTGGGTGCAATTGAACGGTATGTCAAGCAGGCGGTGGTGGATAGTTCGGGGCAGGTTAGTAGTGCGGCGTTGGTTAGTGCGACGCATTTGTTTGAGAGGAATGAGGAGAGTGCGGCGATTGTGAAGAGGTGGATTAGTGAGACTACGGAGGCGACTAGTAGTCCGAATGAGATGGTTCAGGTGAGGTTTATTTATTGGGAGTTTGTTGTCTATATCCCCTTTGTTATTGGGGGGAGGGGCTGTTTGTTATATATATTTTGTCATTCATTTTTTCTCATTATTAATCATCATCCCCCATTATTATTTCAGTTTCATGCCATGCAACTCCTCTATCAAATCAAAAAACACGATCGTCTCGGCATGCAAAAGCTCGTCACACAATTCAGTCAACGCAACACCCTCCGCTCCCCCCTCGCCCTCGTCCTTCTCGTCCGTTACACCACCAAACTTCTCACCGATGAAGTTGCCGAGGGACGTCAATCCGGATCATTCCAAAATGGAACCAACTTTAGCCGTGCGGGGTATGCGTTTCTGGAGGCATCTCTTCGTCACAAGTCGGAAATGGTCGTGTATGAGGCTGCCAAGTCCATCTGCTCACTCCCCGGTATTGAACCACAAGAGTTGTCCCCCGCAGTGAATGTGTTGCAGATATTTTTATCTAGTCCCAAACCTGCGGTGAGGTTTGCGGCTATCAAGACTGTGAGTCAGGTTGCGGTGAACCACCCTCGTATGGTTTCCAAGTGCAATGAAGATTTGGAGGCGCTTATTGCCGATGCGAATAGGAGTATTGCTACCTTGGCGATTACCACCTTGCTCAAGACTGGAAGTGAGAATAGTGTGGATCGGTTGCTCAAGCAGATTTCCGTCTTTTTGTCGGAGATTCCGGATGAGTACAAGGTTACGATTGTCAAGTCTATCCAACGTCTTTGTTTAACTTATCCGGCCAAGCATCGTGTGCTGGTTGGATTCCTCTCGAACTTTTTGCGAGAAGAGGGTGGATTTGATTTCAAACGCTCCATTGTCAACTCTATTGTTTCACTTATGAAACAGGTTCCTGAAACAACTGAGGGGAGTTTGCTTCACTTGTGTGAATTTATTGAGGATTGCGAGTTTACCATGCTATCAACACAAATTTTGCATCTCTTGGGTGAGTTGGGACCGAGCACGTCTGCTCCGGCAAGGTACATTCGTTTCATCTACAACCGTGTCATTCTTGAGAATTCTGCTGTCCGTGCTGCGGCTGTTGGAGCGTTATCAAAGTTTGCTGCTCGTTGTCCTAGTTTGAGGTCGTCGATATTGACACTCTTGAAACGCAGTCTTGGTGATGAGGATGATGAAACTCGTGATAGGGCATCAGTAGCCGTGTCGGTGTTGAAAGACGCCATGGAAGAATTTCCATACCTTGCTCCCGCGGAAGATGCTGATCCCGATGAAGAACCAGTTCCGGATGAGCCACAGGCAGGTGACCCAGCAGCGTTTGTACTATTGCAGGGACTTCCAATGAGTTTTGATAGACTAGAACGTTCTATCCGTGCTTACGTCAAAGCACCTGCGGCTATGGACAGCCCCGAACAACTTACATTGAGCACCCTCCCTATTGTTGAAGAGTATGAAGAGCCAGAATCTGCAGTCGATGAAGGCGATGACATTGGAGCAGATCCAGCCCTCGCCGCAGCTGTTTCAGGAAAGGAGAAGGAAAAGAAGGAAGTTGTCGATCCAGCTGCTGCTGTCTACGCTATTCCAGAATTGGCTGCATTGGGTCGTGTGTTCAGATCATCTCCCCCCACGGCGTTGTCAGAAGAGGAAGCCGAATATGTTGTCACTTGTGTCAAGCATGTCTTGCCAGAGCACATTATTTTACAATTCCCTATCCAAAACACCTTGGAAGATCAGCGCCTTGTCAATTGTACTGTCACTGTTGAAGGAGATAGCGAGTGCTTCGAGGTTGCTGGAGAAGTTGCTGCTGAGAGCATTAAATATGGAGAGACCGTGAACGCCTTCACTGTCATAAGTCGTATCCCCGATGCTCCTTTATCCCCCTGCAATTTTGAATGCGTGCTTAACTTTGGTGTGGTCCAAGTTGATCCTAAATCCGGCGAGGACGAAAGCGATCCCTTTGAAGAAGAATATCCTCTCGAGGAATTGGAAATTGCAACGTCTGACTTTATGGCAAAGGTTTCTGTGCCAGATTTCCGCTCTTCCTGGGAGATGGTTGGAAATGCAAATGAAGTTCTCGAGAAATTCGCTTTGCAGTTCAAGAAGCAGGAGGATGCTGTGGCCGCTGTGATTGACTTCCTTGGAATGCAACCATGTGATGGAACTGGACACATCAAACCAGGAGAAGGAGGGAAGAAGCCGCATATGCTCCATCTCAGTGGCGTGTTTGTAGGTGGGACAAATGTGTTGGCTAGAGCACAGGTTGCTGCACAGGGGGACGCATCTGGGGTTCTATTAAAGATCGCAGTCCGCAGTGATGATCCGGATGTCTCGAGAATGGTTGCTGACTGTATTAGGTAGAGAGTTTGTTAAGTTCGGGCATTATTTTTGAGTAGATTATCAGAGAGCTTGATCGCGTCCCCGTCGCCCCTCTAGTTTGCTTATGAACTTTGGAGTACAATAAGAGTTACAATAGTTATTAACGTCGCACCTATAAATTCTGAGGTTGAACCCCTCGAAGACTTGTCTGCCTTTGACCACAAAATTGATGACGATTTAAGTATTATTGTCATTGTTTGTGCTTTCACCTACGCCAGTGTCTACCTGAGCATTGGCATCTTCTCCGCTGCCCTGCATTTCATCATTGCCAAGAGTAGATGATTTACCCAAAAACTTATTATAGAATGGTGAGATTTCTTTGGCGGCGACACCAAATGCACTGTGCAAAAGTTTTCTTTGATCATCGATCTTCTGCTGGAAGTCTCCGAGTCTTATAGACTCGTTAGCAACAGTAAGATACTTCAATACTTCACCCTCAGACTTTTCAGGCATGGCATCGTTTGTAAGATTATTCAAGGATGAGGATGCATTTAATTTTGGACTGGCAATACCAGCTTCCAGACCACCGTATTGATCCAGGAGGCGATCTGCGGAACTGAGACTCTCAACTGATTGAGATTCTTCTTCGCTGTCTTTTTGGGAGATTTTGTTGGAATAGTCTGGAAAGCAGATACTTTCACCTTCGTCTTCGTCATAATCGTCACTTCCCGTTGGCGATGATATTTCCGACTGATAGATCCACCAGATTTGCATGTCTTGTACGTCCTGCGCGAAAAGATGCTTAACACCACACAAATAGCAAAACCAACGACTCCCAATACAATATAGTTAGGATCAGTCCCTGCATCATAGCTTCCTTTCCTGATCGCCTCCTTTCGTCGTTGTAACGCCAACAACGTCGATGTTGGTGTTCCCGTTGGCTCAACTGATGGAGACGCCGAGGGCATGGAGGATACACTTGGCATACCAGTCGGCGCAATCGATGGTGACGCAGTGGGTTGTGATGAAGGACTACTTGACGGAGATGAAGTAGGAGGATCTGAAGGAGATGAGCTGGGTCGATCTGTTGGGGAAGTTGACGGAGTTGCAGATGGTTCTGACGAGGGAAATGTACTTGGCTGACTCGTCGGATAGCTTGACGGTACATCTGACGGACTGGATGAAGGAGTTGCACTTGGTTGATTCGAATAAACTGCTGAGGGTTTGGATGACACACTAGGCGAGCCAGTTGGCTGGCTTGATGGACTGATCGAAGGTGATGCAGTTGGCGAGGCTGACGGGATTGTGCTGGGTGTAGCTGAAGGAACGGTGCTGGGTGTAGCTGAAGGAGCTTCAGTGGGTGCACTCGTTGGCTGGCTAGATGGCGAATCGGAGGGTTCGGATGAGGGAAGTGCACTGGGCGCACCTGTCGGCTGGCTCGAAGGAATTGCCGAGGGTTCGGAAGACACACTAGGCGAGGCAGACGGTTGGCTTGATGGACTGATCGAAGGTGATGCGGTTGGCAAGGCTGACGGAGATACACTAGGGCTAGCTGAAGGAACTGTGCTCGGTGTTACTGATGGAAACTCAGTTGGAGTAGAACTTGGTTGACTCGTCGGAAGGCTTGATGGTGATACTGACGGAAGCAGGGTGGGTTGAGCTGTTGGATACGACGAAGGTGACTCACTTGGTGAGCCTGTTGGCTTAGTCGATGGCAACGCACTGGGTTCTGATGATGGAACGTCTGACGGAGATGCACTGGGTGCAGCTGACGGAGACGAGCTTGGCGCAACTGATGGAAATTTAGTTGGGGTCGAACTTGGAGGAGCTGACGGAAGTCGGCTCGGAGAAGCTGACGGAGATGCCGAAGGAGATGCACTCGGACTGGCTGAAGGAAGAGCGGAGGGCGATTCAGACGGTTCTAATGACGGAACGTCGCTTGGTGCAACTGATGGAGAGTGACTTGGTGCAGCTGAGGGAGATGCCGACGGAGATGAGCTTGGGCTGCTTGTCGGAAGAGTGGATGGCGAAACAGAGGGTGCTGATGATGGAGAGCTGCTGGGTGTTGCTGATGGAGTTGCGCTTGGAGCATCTGAAGGAGAATGACTTGGAGCAGCTGACGGCGATACCGAAGGAGATGAGCTTGGCCGGCTTGTTGGCTGAGATGATGGCGATGCAGATGGTGTTGATGACGGAACGTTGGTTGGTGCAACTGATGGAGAATGACTCGGAGCAGCTGACGGAGTTGCCGAAGGAGTTGAGCTTGGTTTGCTTGTTGGTTGAGCGGATGGTGATGCAGATGGTCCAGATGATGGAGATGAGCTGGGAGCTGCTGATGGAGATGTACTTGGAGCAGATGATGGAGATGGGCTTGGTGCATCCGACGGAGAAGCCGAAGGAGTTGCGCTCGGTTTGCTTGTCGGTTGAGATGATGGCGATGCAGAAGGTGTTGCTGATGGAGATAGGCTCGGTGCAACTGATGGAGACGCAGTGGGCGCAGCTGATGGAGATGAGCTTGGTTCAGCTGATGGAGAAGCCGAAGGAGATGTGCTTGGTTTACTTGTCGGCTGACTTGAGGGGGATGCAGACGGTTCTGATGACGGAGCCGACGTAGGCGAAGCTGATGGTAAATAACTAGGTGTGGCTGATGGAGTTGAAGATGGAGACGAGCTTGGCATACTTGTTGGCTGAGTGGATGGTGATGCAGAAGGTGCAGCTGATGGAGAGCTACTGGGTACATCTGTCGGAGTTGTGCTCGGTGAAGCGGATGGTGGTGCAGATGGTGATGCAGATGGTTGTGAAGAGGGTGATGCAGATGGTAATGCAGATGGGGACGAAGACGGTGTTGCAGACGGTGATACAGATGGTGATGAGCTTGGTTTGCTTGTCGGCTGAGCGGACGGTGAATCAGAAGGTAATGATGTTGGACTGTCCGATGGTGAGGAGCTTGGTCGGCCTGTTGGCTGAATCGATGGCGATGCAGAAGGACTTGCAGATGGCTCATATGAGGCCGTAACCGAAGGACTTGATGACGGTACAGCAGAATTCAGTACACACTCGCGTTGGCCAGCAATATCGCCTTTCTTCAGAACAAAACAACATCTCGCAATTTTGCAAATGCCAGCTTTTCTTGGATTTTTGAAACACTCAGAAATGATACTACTGCAGGATGCACCGTAGTCAATTGTTGGAAAATCAGACGGAGATGCCGAGGGTGATGGACTAGGCAAAGCAGACGGCGAGGGGCTTGGTTGGCTTGTTGGATAGCTCGATGGTTCGGAAGACACCATTGACTGCGTTACACAATCTCTCAAGCCCAGATCGTCTACCTGAAACCAGCAGCAGCTCGCTGTTAGGCAAATTGGTTCTTTCTCTGGATGATCGAAGCAGTCAGCTATAAAAGCATCGCAGGATTCAAACCAATCAATAGAGGGAGAAGCTGACGGAGACACCGAAGGAGATGAAGATGGCTCCGATGATGGTGATGGACTTGGTGCAGCCGACGGAGATGAGCTTGGAATATCTGAGGGATGAATCGATGGAGATGAGCTTGGTTGTGTTGATGGAGAAGGGCTTGGCACATCTGATGGTGAGTGGCTTGGTGCAGCCGACGGTGAAGTGCTTGGAGAAGCCGACGGAGATGCCGAAGGAGTTGCGCTTGGGTTTGTTGTTGGATGATTTGATGGTGACTCTGATGGTGACGATGATGGAGATGCACTCGGCGCATCTGACGGCTCATCAGTTGGTGCAGCTGTTGGAAATACTGGCAAACATTGTCTTCTGCCCTCATCATCTGTCTGAAACCAACAACATCGTGCAATGTCACAACTTTCTGTAGCTGTTGTTTCCGCGAAACAGAGAGTGAGGTACATATCGCAGCTGCAGCTCTCCTCACTCATCGCACCGCCGACGATGCAAGATGAGAAGCGGCAGTATATATTCTGGGTGGAACTCAATTGATCTTCTGGTAGGCAGCCACGAAAACCATCTGTCTTACAAGAGGAGTCTATTTCAGATGCGCACAGTGCAGGATTTCCAAATGCCTCTTCCATACATCTGCATGACGATGTATCACAGCCATCTGAACAAAACGCTGGTAATATTGGTTCTGAAAGTGCTCGAGTGAAGTTTTGGGCCGCATGAGCAACATGGCTCGAGAGGATGGTGGCGGCTGCCGTGCACACCAGTAATCGCTTCATTTCTGTCGCCGAATGATTGTAATGATAGGTCTATACATTAAATCTGGACAAAATGCACAGAGACGCTATGGTGCTCTTTTGCTGCGTTGTGTTGTTGGCAGCAAGTCCTGGTCACTGCGGCCGGGATGGGTTCCTGCGTTGAGACATTAATTTGGCAGAGTGCGGGTGGGTTGGCGAGTTTCTTTCTTGCATAAGCCTTACGGAACTTGGGTAGAAAATATTTTGCAGATCGGTTTTGCTATGCAGAACATATTCCATTCCTAAATTAGTATTTATAAATGTTGTATTTGCTTACTACTACATAGGTTTCTCCTTTCTTACAACCTTTCTCCTCTTTTTCTCCTCTTGCTTCGCTACTTTTTTACCTCATCAGAGACCTCTGAGCTCTTTTTCTTGAGCTGCTTGCTGCTTCTCAACCTCATCTGTTCTCTGTCTTCTGTCTTCAGTCTTCAGCAGGTCTTCAGCTCAGCTGCTTCTACTATCAGGAAGTGATTGAACGAGGAAGAAGAACGACTTTTGGCGTTAAGAGGGAGCTGCTGATTGCTTTCAGTAGTTCTACATGTGCTCATGGAAGAGGTCCACCACATTTGCCGTCTGGATACGGTCTCTGGTACTATTGGTGTGACAAATCACTGCCATCATAAATTGTGAGTGTCCATAATTACCGATCGTCCTCTAGAGCGCCGATGTTTTCGCTCTTCCTGCAATGCATGAGGAATGCTGGATGCACAGAATTGTAAAAAATAGAGTGGGTGATCAGGATGCTTCAAGCTTTTCAATAATGTATTTGAAGAGAGTTAAATAGGCAAGGGCACGCCACGCTAATGCTGCTGCGACTGCTTGACCTGTCGAGATGTTGGCAGCAGGCAATCTCATTGTTGTTAATCAGCAGCGATGAGTTGGTAGGAGGTAAGGACTGACCTCCTTTGAGAAGAAAAATATTGCAAAATATTGTTATTCTGTCCTACGATCATAAACTTTGGCTTGGCACTCCTCGCCATGTTTTCCTTCTCTTGATCATTCAGCACGGCACAATTATCAGCTTCTGCATAGCCGCCCCCAAAATGATATTATGTGGATCTACATACCGGGCTCATAATCGTCTCCTTTGATCTATACGGCAAATGTTAGTATGATGAGGTGAATCGATATTGAGATATCGAGGCTCCTCTTCTACCTTGCTGACGAGTGATACGCAACTCGGCGACGCTCCTTCGCAATGTTTTTCGAAGTGACAAGCGGTGATAGGTGCGATGGAATATTGTACAGGATGCTGCTAAGTAGGTAGGAGGATGCTGGGATGCGCAATAATGTGGATGCGTCTAGGAGAATGTATGTTCCGTCGAGGCGATATAAGCGAAATATGGGGTGTAGTAGATGTGGCTGCTACTTTTCAGTTGTGATCATGTGAAAAGCTTAAAAAGCGATTTGTTATAATATCTGACGCTGTTCATGTGAAGGAGCGAGGAGTGAATGATATGAACAATAAGCAAAAGAAAACGATAGGTTTGATTAATAACTCATATATTTCTACAATAGGAGAGATGAGGGTAGTATGTCATCCTCACATTATTTCTACTTCTACAAATAGCTTAGGCCATTTCATCCGAGATTTTACTCAAAAGAGTCAGTTTCCTGACTCTGCCACTCTTTTGAGCAACTAATTTCGTGACATTATGAGCTGACCAGTCGGATGTATCTTCATCATCTACTGCAACAATGTAGTCACCAGCGAATACTTGCCCTACCAAAGGCGAATCATCCTTGATGCTGTGAACGATGGGCCCTTCGTTTGAAGTATCGACAATGAGGCCCAGCTTTCCTGCTGGCGCAAAGACCTCCCTTCGAACCCGTTTTGATGGCTTATCTATGAAACTGGCGACAGCCCTCGATATTTCATCTACCACGTCACCCCCAACGTCATCAGACTCACTCGAGCACGCTGACAAATCTGCTGCTAACAGCTGATGATCTCGACTGTTATCTCGCTTAATTGATTTTGGACTGGCAATGCCAGCTTCCAGACCACCCCCTTGATCTGATTGAGATTCTTCTGAGAAACTGTTGGAATAGTCTGGAGCGACATAATCGTCGTAACGAGAGCTTCTTCCCCGTGACGATCGACCAGATTTGCATCTCTTGTACGTCCTGTGCGAAAAGATACTTAACACCACACATATAGCAAAACCAACAACTCCCAATACAATATACCGAATGAGATTATAGTTTGGACCAGTGTCTGCATAGCTTCCTTTCCTGATCGCCTCCTTTTGTAACGCCCAAAACGTCGATGTTGGTGATCCCGTTGGCTCAACTGATGGAGACGCCGAGGGCATGGAGGATACACTTGGCATACCAGTCGGCGCAATCGATGGTGACGCAGTGGGTTGTGATGATGGACTAATTGACGGAGATGTAGTAGGATGATCTGAGGGAGATGAGCTGGGTCTATCTGTTGGTGAAGTTGACGGAGTTGCAGAGGGTACATCTGACGGACTGGACGAAGGAAGTGCACTTGGCTGACTCGTCGGCTGGCTTGATGGTGATACTGACGGATGCAGAGAAGGTTGAGCTGTTGGGTCCGACGAAGGTGACGCACTTGGTGTGTCTGTTGGCTCTATCGATGGCGTGGCGCTGGGTTGTGAGGTTGGAATACTTGATGGAGATGCACTGGGTGCAGCTGACGGAGACGCACTGGGTGCAGCTGACGGGATTGTGCTGGGTGTAACTGACGGAGTTGCAGTTGGATAAGAGCTCGGTGCACTCGTTGGCTGGCTTGATGGCGAATCGGAGGGTTCGGATGAGGGAAGTGCACTGGGCGCACCTGTCGGCTGGCTCGAAGGAATTGCCGAGGGTTCGGAAGACACACTAGGCGAGGCAGACGGTTGGCTTGATGGACTGATCGAAGGTGATGCCGTTGGCAAGGCTGACGGAGATACACTAGGGCTAGCTGAAGGAAAGGTGCTCGGTGTTACTGATGGAAACTCAGTTGGAGTAGAACTTGGTTGACTCGTCGGAAGGCTTGATGGTGATACTGACGGATGCAGGGTGGGTTGAGCTGTTGGATCCGACGAAGGTAACGCACTTGGTGTGCTTGTTGGCTTAGTCGATGGCAACGCACTGGGTTCTGATGATGGAACGTCTGACGGAGATGCACTGGGTGCAGCTGACGGAGACGAGCTTGGCGCAACTGATGGAAATTTAGTTGGGGTCGAACTTGGAGAAGCTGACGGAAGTCGGCTCGGAGAAGCTGACGGAGATACTGAAGGAGATGCACTCGGACTGGCTGAAGGAAGAGCGGAGGGCGATTCAGACGGTTCTAATGACGGAACGTCGCTTGGTGCAACTGATGGAGAGTGAGTCGGAACATCTGAGGGAGATACCGACGGAGATGAGCTTGGGCTGCTTGTCGGAAGAGTGGATGGCGACGCAGAGGGTGATGATGATGGGAACTTGCTGGGAGTGGCTGATGGAGTTGCGCTTGGAGCATCTGAAGGAGAATGACTTGGAGCAGCTGACGGTGATACCGATGGAGATGAACTTGGCCGGCTTGTTGGCTGAGATGATGGCAATGCAGATGGTGTTGATGATGGAGATTGGCTAGGTGCAGCTGATGGAGAATGACTCGGAGCAGCTGACGGAGTTGCCGAAGGAGATGAGCTTGGTTTGCTTGTTGGTTGAGCGGATGGTGATGCAGATGGTTCAGATGATGGAGATGAGCTGGGAGCTGCTGATGGAGATGCACTTGGAGAAACAGATGGAGATGAACTCGGTGCATCCGACGGAGAAGCCGAAGGAGTTGCGCTCGGTATGCTTGTCGGTTGAGATGATGGCGATGCAGAAGGCGTTGCTGACGGAGATTGGCTTGGAGCAACTGATGGAGACGCAGTGGGCACAGCTGATGGAGATGAGCTGGGTTCAGCTGATGGTGAAGCCGAAGGAGATGTGCTTGGTTTCGCTTGTCGGCTGACTTGAGGGGAATGCAGACGGTTCTGATGACGGAGACGAACTAGGCGAAGCTGATGGTGAATAACTCGGGGCAGCTGATGGAGTTGAAGATGGAGACGAGCTCGGCATACTTGTTGGCTGAGTGGATGGTGACGCAGAAGGTGCCGCTGACGGAGAGTGACTGGGTGCATCTGTCGGTGCTGTGCTCGGTGAAGCGGACGGTGATGCAGATGGCGATGAGCTCGGTTTGCTTGTCGGCTGAGCGGACGGCCAAGCAGAAGGTGACGATGTTGGACTGTCCGATGGTGATGAGCTTGGTTTGCGCGTTGGCTGAATCGATGGCGATGCAGAAGGACTTGCAGATGGCTCATATGAGGCCGTCACCGAAGGACTTGATGAAGGTACAGCAGAATTCAGTACACACTCGCGTTGGCCAGCAATGTCTCCTTTCTTCAGTATCCAACAACATCTCGCAATTTTGCAAATATCATTTTTCTTCGGATTTTTGAAGCACTCAGAAATGATTTCATTGCACGATACACCGTAGTCAATTGATGGAAAACCAGACGGTGACATCGAGGGTGACGAGCTGGGTTCTCTTGTTGGATGAGCAGATGGTATTGATGTAGGCACAGACGAAGGTGATGGACTAGGCAAAGCAGACGGAGATGGGCTTGGTTGGCTTGTTGGATAGCTCGATGGTTCCGAAGACACCATTGACTGCGTTACACAGTTTCTAAAGCCCAGGTCATCTACCTGAAACCAACAACAGCTCGCTGTTAGGCAAGTTGTTTCTTTCTCTGGATGATCGAAGCAGTCAATCATGAAAATAGTGCAGGCTTCAGACCAATCAATAGAAGGAGCAACTGACGGAGAAGCTGATGGAGACGAGCTTGGTTTGCTAGTAGGAAGCGTGGATGGCGATGCAGATGGCTCAGATGACGGAGATGAACTAGGTGTTGCTGATGGAAAGGCACTTGGAACATTTGACGGAGTTACAGTTGGAGGAACTGAAGGAGATGAACTTGGTTGGCTTGTAGGAACTTTAGATGGCGAAGCAGAAGGTTTTGATGATGGAGATGAGCTTGGTGCAGCTGAAGGAGATTGGCTTGGAGCTGCAGACGGCGACACTGAGGGAGACGAGCTTGGTTTGCTTGTCGGCTGGGCAGATGGCGACGCAGATGGCTCGGATGATGGAGTCGAACTAGGTTCAGCCGAGGGAGACTCCGATGGAGAAGTGCTTGGCACACTTGTTGGTTGAGTAGATGGTGATGTAGAAGGTGCTGCTGACGGAGTGCTGCTGGGTGCAGCTGATGGAGAAGCACTTGGAGCTACCGATGGCGAGACTGAAGGCGATGAGCTTGGTTTGCTCGTCGGCTGAGCAGATGGTGATGCAGATGGTGTTGATGATGGAGAAGCACTTGGAGAAGCGGAGGGACTTGAGCTTGGTCCAGCTGACGGGGTTGCTGAAGGCGATGAGCTTGGTTTGCTTGTCGGCTCAGTTGATGGCAATGCAGACGGCGTCGATGAAGGAGATGGGCTTGGTTCAGCAGACGGAGACGAACTAGGCTCAGCTGAAGGAGGAGCACTTGGAACATCTGATGGAGATGCACTTGGGGATACTGAAGGAGTTGCGCTTGGTTTGCTCGTCGGCTGACTTGATGGCGATGCAGACGGTGTTGATGATGGTGAAGGACTGGGAACTGCAGACGGTGATGGACTCGGGACATCTGATGGAGAAGCTGACGGTGTTAAGCTTGGTTCACTCGACGGATGTGCGGATGGTGACGTAGATGGTGTTGATGATGGAGACGAACTGGGAGGAGCTGATGGGGTGTCACTTGGTTTAGCTGACGGAGAAGCTGATGGAGACGAGCTTGGTTTGCCTGATGGATAGTTGGATGGCGATGCAGATGGTGTTGATGATGGAGACGAGCTTGGTTCAGCTGACGGTGATGGGCTCGGAGCCGCTGACGGATTTTCTGAAGGAGTTGCACTTGGTTTGCTTGTCGGCTCTGCAGATGGCGATGCTGAAGGTTGTGTTGATGGAGAAGGGCTTGGCACATCTGATGGTAAATTGCTTGGTGCAGCTGATGGTGAAGTGCTCGGAGCAGCCGACGGAGATGCTGAAGGAGTTGCGCTTGGGTTTGCTGTTGGATGATTTGATGGTGACTCTGATGGTGATGATGATGGAGATGCACTCGGCGCATCTGACGGCTCATCAGTTGGTGCAGCTGTTGGAAATACTGGCAAACATTGTCTTCTGCCCTCATCATCTGTCTGAAACCAACAACATTGTGCAATGTCGCAACTTTCTGTAGCTTTTGAATCCGCGAAACAAATTGTGAGATGCATATCACAGCTGCAGCTCTCCTCGCTCATCCCACCGCCGACGATGCAAGATGAGAAGCGACAGTATATATTCTGGGTGGAACTCAATTGATCTTCTGGTAGGCAGCCACGAAAATCATCTGTCTTACAAGAGGAGTCTATTTCAGATGCACACAGTGCAGGATTTCCAAATGCCTCTTCCATACATCTACATGACGATGTATCACAGCCATCTGAACAAAACGCTGGTAATATTGGTTCTGAAAGTGCTCGAGTGAAGTTTTGGGCCGCATGAGCAACATGGCTCGAGAGGATGGTGGCGGCTGCCGTGCACACCAGTAATTGCTTCATTTCTGTCGCCGAATGATTGTAATGATAGGCGCATATAGATGAATTCTGTCCAAAGTGGTCCAGAGATGCTCTTGCTTGCGTTGGGTTGGGCGTGTTGGTGTTTGTGTTGTTGGCAGCAGAAGAGGGCTAAAAAGTTGGCGAGTTCCTTTTGTCAAAAGCCTTACGGAACGAGGGAGAAATATTTCGTAGAATCTTTTGCATGTTAAATATTTGATTGTCAAACTTGGCTTTTGTTTTTATTACGTTTGCTTATGGCTTACTAATTTTCTTCTTTCTCGACCTCTTTCTGTGGGCTGCACTCGCGTGTTTTGTCACTTCGCGTACCTCCCATACATGTTTCTCGTCTACTTTCGCTCCTTTTTGTCTCTGGAGTTCGGAATCGGTTCTCATAGCAAAGTGACCTACCTACTCACAGGATATGTATGAAACTTCTTGTTTGTTACTCCTCCTTCTATCTCCTAAATGAAGCTGATTCTATTGTTTGCCAAGTCGTAATTGTTTGATAGCTGTATCGAAAACATCCGGCTCACACCTTGACTAACTCGCGAAGCAACCAATTGGCTTGCTGCCTCGCTGTACTTGGGGGGCGAATGTAAAATTTAAGTTCTCATTTCTTCATAGAAATTGGCAATGGATGTAGAAGTCACTAAATCTTGTTTTGTGTCAGGGCTTCCTTCAAATAACGTGTTTCTATCCATGAATCTGATAACAATGATAACTTTGATTTGTTGCCTCTTTAAAGTCATGAATTGTCTGTAGGGTCGGGGCAGTCGTGCCATATTCATCTTCCATCCTCCATAGCCACCATTCTGTATTCTGCTCCTTCGTGTGTACTTGAGCTGTGAGCACAGCCTTGTAGCTTACAACAATATTCCGCTTTATTCCTCAGTACCGGAATCCATGTACTTTTAGTGATAACACAGCCGCAACTTACAATGTGATATTCCTACTATTAGCCGAGTTATTGAGGGTATCAATCGGTAGCATCGCATCGCATCGCATCACTCACGCAAAATCAAACATCAAACACAGCAAAGAACACGGACATCTATCTAGCGAACATATCTAATCGCACAATTTTTCATGAGGAATCCGATTATGGGGTCGGCGGAGATAGATTCCCGATCGTGATGGTGTATATTCATATGTAATGATCTAAACACAACATAAGTAAAATAAGCTCAAGTCAGGTAATATCATAAGTCATGGTCTTGTCCACATTGTCTTGTTTTATTAAAAAATAATATGCAACTTCTGTGTAAACAAACATTGCAGACAGGTCTTTCGCATTTGTCGAATTTGTTATAATTTACTACCTATGACTACATGATGCGAGCAAGGACTGAAGACAAAAGAATACGAAAATCTTGATTCCTAAACAAACATTTTCTATAATAGGAGAGTCAGGGTTATCTCCTCATCCTCACGTTATTCTACCGATAAATTCACGGCTTAAGCTAGGTCATCCCAGTTTTTACTCATAAGAGTCAGTTTCCTAGCACTGCCACTCTTTCGAGCAACTAATTTCGTGACATTCTGAGCTGACCAGTCGGATGTATCTTCACCATCTACTGCAACAATGTAGTCACCAGCGAACACTTGCCCTACCAAAGGCGAATCACCATTGATGCTGTGAACGATAGGCCCGTCGTCTGAAGTATCGACAATGAGGCCCAGCTTTCCTGCTGGCGCAAAGACCTCCCTTCGAACCCGCTTTGTTGGCTTATCTATGAAGCTGGTGACAGCCTTCGTTATTTCATCTACCACGTAACTCTCAACGTCATCAAACTCACTCGTGCACGCTGACAAATCTGCTGCTAACGGCTGATGATCTCGTATGTTATCTCGTTTAATTGATTTTGGACTGGCAATGCCAGCTTCCAGACCATCGCCTTGATCTGATTGAGATTCTTCTGAGAAACTGTTGGAATAGTCTGGAGCAACATAATCGATATAACGAGAGCTTCTTCCCGTTCGATGAGATTTTCGAGATTTGCATCTCTTGTACGTCATGTGCGAAAAGATACTTAACACCACACATATAGCAAAACCAACAACTCCCAATACAATGTAACGAATGAGATCATAGTTTGGACCAGTGTCTGCATCATAGCTTCCTTTCCTGATCGCCTCCTTTTGTAACGCCCAAAACGTCGATGTTGGTGATCCCGTTGGCTCAACTGATGGAGACGCCGAGGGCATGGAGGATACACTTGGCATACCAGTCGGCGCAATCGATGGTGACGCAGTGGGTTGTGATGATGGACTAATTGACGGAGATGTAGTAGGATGATCTGAGGGAGATGAGCTGGGTCTATCTGTTGGTGAAGTTGACGGAGTTGCAGAGGGTACATCTGACGGACTGGACGAAGGAAGTGCACTTGGCTGACTCGTCGGCTGGCTTGATGGTGGTACTGACGGATGCAGAGAAGGTTGAGCTGTTGGATCCGACGAAGGTGACGCACTTGGTGTGTCTGTTGGCTCTATCGATGGCGTGGCGCTGGGTTGTGAGGTTGGAATGCTTGATGGAGATGCACTGGGTGCAGCTGATGGAGACGCACTGGGTGTAGCTGACGGGATTGTGCTGGGTGTAACTGACGGACTTGCAGTTGGATAAGAGCTCGGTGCACTTGTCGGCTGGCTTGATGGCCAATCGGAGGGCTCGGATGAGGGAAGTGCACTGGGCGCACCTGTCGGCTGGCTCGAAGGAATTGCTGAGGGTTCGGAAGACACACTAGGCGAGGCAGACGGTTGGCTTGATGGACTGATCGAAGGTGATGCCGTTGGCAAGGCTGACGGAGATACACTAGGGCTAGCTGAAGGAAAGGTGCTCGGTGTTACTGATGGAAACTCAGTTGGAGTAGAACTTGGTTGACTCGTCGGAAGGCTTGATGGTGATACTGACGGATGCAGGGTGGGTTGAGCTGTTGGATACGACGAAGGTAACGCACTTGGTGTGCTTGTTGGCTTAGTCGATGGCAACGCACTGGGTTCTGATGATGGAACGTCTGACGGAGATGCACTGGGTGCAGCTGATGGAGACGAGCTTGGCGCAACTGATGGAAATTTAGTTGGGGTCGAACTTGGAGAAGCTGACGGAAGTCGGCTCGGAGAAGCTGACGGAGATACCGAAGGAGATGCACTCGGACTGGCTGAAGGAAGAGCGGAGGGCGATTCAGACGGTTCTAATGACGGAACGTCGCTTGGTGCAACTGATGGAGAGTGAGTCGGAACATCTGAGGGAGATGCCGACGGAGATGAGCTTGGGCTGCTTGTCGGAAGAGTGGATGGCGACGCAGAGGGTGATGATGATGGCAACTTGCTGGGAGTTGCTGATGGAGTTGCGCTTGGAGCATCTGAAGGAGAATGACTTGGAGCAGCTGACGGTGATACCGATGGAGATGAGCTTGGCCGGCTTGTTGGGCTGAGATGATGGCGATGCAGATGGTGTTGATGATGGAGATTGGCTAGGTGCAGCTGATGGAGAATGACTCGGAGCAGCTGACGGAGTTGCCGAAGGAGATGAGCTTGGTTTGCTTGTTGGTTGAGCGGATGGTGATGCAGATGGTTCAGATGATGGAGATGAGCTGGGAGCTGCTGATGGAGATGCACTTGGAGAAACAGATGGAGATGAACTCGGTGCATCCGACGGAGTTAGCCGAAGGACTTGCGCTCGGTTGCTTGTCGGTTGAGATGATGGCGATGCAGAAGGCGTTGCTGACGGAGATTGGCTTGGAGCAACTGATGGAGACGCAGTGGGCGCAGCTGATGGAGATGAGCTTGGTTCAGCTGATGGTGAGGCTCGAAGGAGATGTGCTTGGTTTGCTTGTCGGCTGACTTGAGGGGAATGCAGACGGTCTCGGATGACGGAGACGAACTAGGCGAAGCTGATGGTGAATAACTCGGGGCAGCTGATGGAGTTGAAGATGGAGACGAGCTCGGCATACTTGTTGGCTGAGTGGATGGTGATGCAGAAGGTGCCGCTGACGGAGAGTGACTGGGTGCATCTGTCGGAGTTGTGCTTGGAGCAACTGATGGGCGTGGCTGAAGGCGATGAGCTCGGTTTGCTTGTCGGCTGAGCGGACGGCCAAGCTGAAGGTGACGATGTTGGACTGTCCGATGGTGATGAGCTTGGTTTGCCCGTTGGCTCATTCGATGGCGATGCAGAAGGACTTGCAGATGGCTCATATGAGGCCGTTACCGAAGGACTTGATGAAGGTACAGCAGAATTCAGTACACACTCGCGTTGGCCAGCAATGTCTCCTTTCTTCATTATCCAACAACATCTCGCAATTTTGCAAATGCCAGATTTTTCTTGGATTTTTGAAGCACTCAGAAATGATTCACCGCACGATGCACCGTAGTCAATTGATGGAAGATCAGAACGGTTGCATCGAGGGTGACGGACTAGGCAAAGCAGACGGCGAGGGGCTTGGGTTGGCGTGTTGGATAGCTCGATGGTTCCGAAGGACACCATTGACTGCGTTACACAACTCTTCAAGCCATGATCATCTATCTGAAACCAACAACAGCTCGCTGTTAGGCAAATTGGTTTCTCTGTCAGGATCATCAAAGCAGTCACTCATAAAAAATATGCAGGCTTCAGACCAATCAATAGAAGGAGCATCTGAGGAGAAGCTGATGGAGACGAGCTTGGTTTGCTTGTAGGAAGCGTGGATGGCGATGCAGATGGCCGAGATGACGGAGATGAACTAGGTGCAGCTGACGGTGAGTGAGCTTGGTGATGCTGACGGAGATAGTGATGGAGACGAGCTCGGTTCGCTCGAAGGCTCTGCAGATGGCGATGCAGATGGCTCGGATGATGGAGATGAACTGGGATCAGCTGACGGAGATGGGCTTGGAGCCGCAGACGGCGACGACAGAGGAGACGCGCTTGGTTTGCTTGTCGGCTGTGCAGATGGCGATGCAGATGGCGTTGATGATGGAGAAGCACTCGGAGCAGCGGAGGGACTTGAGCTTGGTTCAGCTGACGGGGTTGCTGAAGGAGTTGCGCTTGGTTTGCTTGTCGGCTCAGCAGATGGCGACGCAGACGGTGATGATGATGGCGATGAACTGGGCATTGCAGATGGTGATGGGCTTGGGGCATCTGATGGAGAAGCTGATGGCGATGAGCTTGGTGCACTCGACGGATGTGCGGACGGTGATGATGATGGCGTTGCTGATGGAGACGAAGTGGGAGCAGCTGATGGTGAGGCGCTGGGTGCAGCTGACGGAGAAGCTGATGGAGACGAGCTTGGTTTGCTTGTCGGCTGAGCAGACGGCGTTGCGGTTGGCTCAGATGACGGAAGTGAACTAGGTGCAGCTGACGGTGATGAGCTTGGTGATGCTGACGGAGATAGTGATGGAGACGAGCTCGGTGCGCTTGAAGGCTCTGCAGATGGAGATGCAGATGGCTCGGATGAAGGAGACGAGCTGGGTGCAGCTGACGGTGATGAGCTTGGAGCAGCAGATGGCGACTCTGATGGAAACAAGCTTGGTTTGCTTGTCGGCTGAGCAGATGGTGATGCAGATGGCTCGGATGATGGAGTCGAAGTAGGCGAAGCTGATGGAGTTAAAGATGGAGAAGAGCTAGGTTTACTCGTTGGCTGAGCAGATGGTGATGCAGATGGCGTTGAGGACGGAGTGCTGATGGGTGCAGCTGATGGAGAAGCACTTGGAGCTACCGATGGCGAGACTGAAGGCGATGAGCTTGGTTTGCTCGTCGGCTGAGCAGATGGTGATGCAGATGGTCTTGATGATGGAGAAGCACTTGGAGAAGCGGAGGGACTTGAGCTTGGTTCAGCTGACGGGGATGCTGAAGGAGTTGCGCTTGGTTTGCTGTGGGCTGACTAGATGGCGATGCAGATGGTGTTGATGATGGTACGAGGCTTGGTTCGCTCGTCGGCTGACTTGATGGCGATGCAGATGGGTCGGATGATGGAGACGAACTAGGCTCAGCTGATGGATATGAACTAGGCTCAGCTGAAGGAGAAGCACTCGGAACATCCGAAGGAGATGCACTTGGCGATACTGAAGGAGTTGCGCTTGGTTTGCTCGTCGGCTGACTTGATGGCGATCCAGATGGTTTTGATGATGGAGATGGACTTGGCACTACAGACGGTGATGAGCTCGGGACATCTGATGGAGAATCTGATGGCGATGAGCTTGGTTCATTCGACGGATGTGCGGATGGTGATGTAGATGGCGTTGATGATGGAGACGAACTGGGAGCAGCTGTTGGTAAGTCACTTGGTGCAGCTGACGGAGATACCGAGGGAGATGAGCTTGGTTTGCTTGTTGGATTTCTTGATGGCGATGCAGATGGCTGAGATGAAGGAGAATGACTTGGAGCAGCTGACGGAGATGAGCTTGGTACATCTGATGGAGAAGAACTAGGAGCATCTGACGGAGTCGTAGTCGGAGATGTTGAAGGAAATGAGCTTGGATATCTCGAAGGAAGCGCCGATGGCGATGCAGATGGTTCGGTTGATGGTGATGAGCTTGGCACAGCTGACGGAGCATACGACGGAGTTACAGTTGGAGATCCCGATGGAAATGTGCTTGGTTTGCTCGAAGGATGGGTAGATGGCGCTGAAGATGGGTTGGATGATGGAGATGAACTTGGAGCAGCTGAAGGTGATGAGGTCGGAACAGCTGAAGGAGAGACTGAAGGTGATGAGCTGGGTTTGCTCGTCGGCTGCACAGATGGCGATGCAGATGGTGTTGATGATGGAGAAGCACTTGGAGAAGCGGAGGGACTTGAGCTTGGTTCAGCTGACGGGGATGCTGTAGGAGTTGCGCTTGGTTTCCTTGTGGGCTGCACAGATGGTGTTGCAGATGGTGTTGATGATGGTGACGAGCTTGGTTCGCTCGTCGGCTGACTTGATGGCGATGCAGATGGGTTGGATGATGGAGACGAACTAGGCTCAGCTGATGGATATGAACTAGGCTCAGCTGAAGGAGAAGCACTCGGAACATCCGAAGGAGATGCACTTGGCGATACTGAAGGAGTTGCGCTTGGTTTGCTCGTCGGCTGACTTGATGGCGATTCAGATGGTTTTGATGATGGAGATGGACTTGGCACTACAGACGGTGATGAGCTCGGGACATCTGATGGAGAATCTGATGGCGATGAGCTTGGTTCATTCGACGGGTGTGCGGATGGTGATGTAGATGGTGTTGATGATGGTGAAGGACTGGGAGCAGCTGTTGGTAAGTCACTTGGTGCAGCTGACGGAGATACCGAGGGAGATGAGCTTGGTTTGCTTGTTGGATTTCTTGATGGCGATGCAGATGGTTCGGATGATGGAGATGAAGTTGGGGTTGCTGACGGAGAAGAGCTCGGAGAATCTGAAGGAGACCCTGAAGGAGATGAACTTGGTTTGCTCGTTGGTTGTACAGATGGCAATGAAGATGGTGTTGATGATGGAGACGAGCTTGGTTTAGCTGACGGTGATGGGCTCGGAGCTTCAGACGGAGTTGCTGAAGGAGTTGCGCTTGGTTTGCTTGTCGGCTCTGCAGATGGCGATGCTGAAGGTTGTGTTGATGGAGAAGGGCTTGGCACATCTGATGGTAAATTGCTTGGTGTTTCTGATGGTGAAGTGCTCGGAGCAGCCGACGGAGATGCCGACGGAGATGCGCTTGGGTTCGTTGTTGGATGATGTGATGGTGACTCTGATGGTGATGATGATGGAGATGCACTTGGCGCATCTGACGGCTCATCAGTTGGTGCAGCTGTTGGAAATACTGGCAAACATTGTCTTCTGCCCTCATCATCTGTCTGAAACCAACAACATTGTGCAATGTCACAACTTCCTGAATCTTTTGATTCCGCGAAACATAGTGTAAGGTACATATCGCAGCTGCAGCTCTCCTCACTCATCCCACTGCCGACGATGCAAGATGAGAAGCGACAGTATATATTCTGGGTGGAACTCAATTGATCCTCTGGTAGGCAGCCACGAAATCTATCTGTCTTACAAGAGGAGTCTATTTCAGATGCACACAGTGCAGGATTTCCAAATGCCTCTTCCATACATCTGCATGACGATGTATCACAGCCATCTGAACAAAACGCTGGTAATATTGGTTCTGAAAGTGCTCGAGTGAAGTTTTGGGCCGCATGAGCAACATGGCCCGAGAAGATTGTGATGGTGGCGGCTGCCGTGCACACCAGTAATTGCTTCATTTCTGTAGCCGAATGATTAATAACCGTGCAGTTGTAGTGCCCATGGCATGGTGAGAGAGCCTGCCTGCAACATTTTGCACATGAATGACATGTTCAAGTAAAGTTGGCGATGAAAGGCTTGCGGTAAAATGTTTGTATCGTTGTAAATTACATTGTTTGTCTATGTGAATCCAAAAGTTTTACGTTTGCTTACGCTTAAGTATCTTTCTCGTTTCTCCTTACCTATCTCTCATCATCTCTCCTACCTCTTTTTTTGGCCAAAAGCCACGACAATGCAATGCTGTAACAAAACGCAAGAACCTTGAACCTTCTTTATCTTGCCAACACCGGCACATAAGCCGGACTTGTTCACGCGTCGACTGATGGCTCTATGGACAGCTCATCGCCTAATATTCGACCATTGTCAACATAGTTATGATCGGAAACGGCGGTCATGGTCGGGACATTTTCAATGGAATTACGTCTGGAGACCGTGGCCATCACGGTCAATATCACGGCGATACGAATGTATAATGCAATGAGTATAACCGCAATATGAACTAGATTGCTTCGATTGTCGGAGTTGCATGGAAGTGCACTAATGTAGCAGATCGGTACGGCATAGATTGGTGACTATTGGGGGGAGGGAAAGAAGGAGTACTACGTGGACATGAAGATTACATCGATACTACCTACAACCTTCAATCACCAATACCATGCAATATAAAAAGAGTCTCAGTTTGAAAGTGTCTCCCGCGATCTTCTCATCGTCATCATTGCTACTATCTGAAGTCTCTCTCACAACACGAAGTCGGAATCGCTCAAGATCAGTTGGGGATTTCGTGTGGTCTCAGCAATGTTTCAATGCACAAATGCTTCCATCTTGCTGGCTCATCTTGTTGGCTTCTACTATTTGCCACTGCAGCCAAATGCTTACTCATCAACCTTCACAAACTACAGCAAGTATTCCTCAGCCGAAACGTTGATCTGAGACTTCCGCAATCAAAATCTATGTGATCGAAGCTTCCATCATAATTGCTTCAGTCGGAGCTATCTAACTCCTAACGTGTCCACATGAGATGTTTGTATTGAGCTCTGTCTTTGGAGTTGTGTACATCTAACTTTCTCCATATGACTCTGGCATCATCCCGTAGAAATAATAATGCAATCACCGGCGCCGATTTACAATGTTAAATGAAAGCACGAAGGTGCGGTTGGAAATCCAATTCACAGCGTCGACAAGACTGTTGGGGCCGGGCCAGTCATTTCATCGGTCACAGTGGCACCACAAACGATGGCGGCAGCAGAGCGAGATTAAGGGTCGGTGTCTTTGATGATAAAATAATAAACATTTGAAGAAGGGAATACAGTGGGGCGGTGGTTTCATTGCAGCCACGCTTTGTACGTTGTTGAATTTATGCCTCAGTCAGGTAACATCATAAATCATAGTCTTGTCCACTTGATAAAGAGACAAAACTATCGCCATAGAAGCATATAACTCCTCTGTATATATCTGAACTAATACATCATTTTCTTGTTTTTATATATTATACAGCTTCAGTGTGGACAAGATATTACAGACAGGTCTTTCGCATTTGTGGAATTTGTTACATAATTACTTCTCTCTGACGATATGGTAGAAGCGAGCGAGGACTGAAGATGGTCTTGATAAAATGAACTATAAGCAAAAGAATACGATAAGCTTGATTGATTACAACATATATTTCTACAATAGGAGAGATGAGGGTTATCTCCTCATCCTCACGTTATTTCTACTTCTACACATAATGACGGCTTAGGCTAGGTCATCCCAGTTTTTACTCATAAGAGTCAATTTCCTAGCACTGCCACTCTTTCGAGCAACTAATTTCGTGACATTCTGAGCTGACCAGTCGGATGTATCTTCACCATCTACTGCAACAATGTAGTCACCAGCGAACACTTGTCCTACCAAAGGCGAATCACCATTGATGCTGTGAACGATAGGCCCGTCGTCTGAAGTATCGACAATGAGGCCCAGCTTTCCTGCTGGCGCAAAGACCTCCCTTCGAACCCGCTTTGTTGGCTTATCTATGAAGCTGGTGACAGCCTTCGTTATTTCATCTACCACGTAACTCTCAACGTCATCAAACTCACTCGTGCACGCTGACAAATCTGCTGCTAACGGCTGATGAGCTCGTATGTTATCTCGTTTAATTGATTTTGGACTGGCAATGCCAGCTTCCAGACCACCCCCTTGATCTGATTGAGATTCTTCTGAGAAACTGTTGGAATAGTCTGGAGCAACATAATCGTCATAACGAGAGCTTCTTCCCCTTCGGTGAGATTTCCCAGAGTTGCATCTCTTGTACGTCATGTGCGAAAAGATACTTAAACGCCACAATAGCAGCAAAACCAACAACTCCCAATACAATGTAACGAATGAGATCATAGTTTGGACCAGTGTCTGCATCATAGGTCCCTTGCTTAATAGCTTCCTTTTGTAACGCCCAAAACGTCGATGTTGGTGATCCCGTTGGCTCAACTGATGGAGACGCCGAGGGCATGGAGGATACACTTGGCATACCAGTCGGCGCAATCGATGGTGACGCAGTGGGTTGTGATGATGGACTAATTGACGGAGATGTAGTAGGATGATCTGAGGGAGATGAGCTGGGTCTATCTGTTGGGGAAGTTGACGGAGTTGCAGAGGGTACACCTGATGGACTGGACGAAGGAGATGCACTTGGCTGACTCGTCGGCTGGCTTGATGGTGATACTGACGGATGCAGAGAAGGTTGAGCTGTTGGATCCGACGAAGGTGACGCACTTGGTGTGCTGTTGGCTCTATCGATGGCGTGGCGCTGGGTTGTGAGGTGGGAATGACTTGATGGAGATGCACTGGGTGCAGCTGATGGAGACGCACTGGGTGTAGCTGACGGGATTGTGCTGGGTGTAACTGACGGAGTTGCAGTTGGATAAGAGCTCGGTGCACTTGTCGGCTGGCTTGATGGCCAATCGGAGGGCTCGGATGAGGGAAGTGCACTTGGCGCACCTGTCGGCTGGCTCGAAGGAATTGCCGAGGGTTCGGCAGACACACTAGGCGAGGCAGACGGTTTGGCTTGATGGACTGATCGAAGGTGATGCCGTTGGCAAGGCTGACGGAGATACACTAGGGCTAGCTGAAGGAAAGGTGCTCGGTGTTACTGATGGAAACTCAGTTGGAGTAGAACTTGGTTGACTCGTCGGAAGGCTTGATGGTGATACTGACGGATGCAGGGAAGGGTTGAGCTGTTGGATACGACGAAGGTAGACGCACTTGGTGTGCTTGTTGGCTTAGTCGATGGCAACGCACTGGGTTCTGATGATGGTCTGCTTGACGGAGATGCACTGGGTGCAGCTGACGGAGACGAGCTTGGCGCAACTGATGGAAATTTAGTTGGGGTCGAACTTGGAGAAGCTGACGGAAGTCGGCTCGGAGAAGCTGACGGAGATACTGAAGGAGATGCACTCGGACTGGCTGAAGGAAGAGCGGAGGGCGATTCAGACGGTTCTAATGATGGAACGTCGCTTGGTGCAACTGATGGAGAGTGAGTCGGAACATCTGAGGGAGATACCGACGGATATGAGCTTGGGCTGCTTGTCGGAAGAGTGGATGGCGACACAGAGGGTGATGATGATGGGAACTTGCTGGGAGTGGCTGATGGAGTTGCGCTTGGAGCATCTGAAGGAGAATGACTTGGAGCAGCTGACGGTGATGCCGATGGAGATGAGCTTGGCCGGCTTGTTGGCTGAGATGATGGCAATGCAGATGGTGTTGATGATGGAGATTGGCTAGGTGCAGCTGATGGAGAATGACTCGGAGCAGCTGACGGAGTTGCCGAAGGAGATGAGCTTGGTTTGCTTGTTGGTTGAGCGGATGGTGATGCAGATGGCTCCGATGATGGAGATGAGCTGGGTGCTGCTGATGGAGATGCACTTGGAGAAACAGATGGAGATGAACTCGGTGCATCCGAGGGAGAAGCCGAAGGAGTTGCGCTCGGACGACTTGTCGGTTGAGATGATGGCGATGCAGAAGGTGTTGCTGATGGAGATTGGCTTGGAGCAACTGATGGAGACGCAGTGGGCACAGATGATGGAGATGAGCTTGGTTCAGCTGACGGTGAAGCCGAAGGAGATGTGCTTGGTTCGCTTGTCGGCTGACTTGAGGGGAATGCAGACGGTTCTGATGACGGAGACGAACTAGGCGAAGCTGATGGTGAATAACTAGGGGCAGCTGATGGAGTTGAAGATGGAGACGAGCTCGGCATACTTGTTGGCTCAGTTGACGGTGATGCAGAAGGTGCCGCTGATGGAGAATGACTGGGTGCATCTGTCGGAGAAGCACTTGGAGCAACTGATGGCGTGGCTGAAGGCGATGAGCTCGGTTTGCTTGTCGGCTGAGCGGACGGCCAAGCTGAAGGTGATGATGTTGGACTGTCCGATGGTGATGAGCTTGGTTTGCCCGTTGGCTGAATCGATGGCGATGCAGAAGGACTTGCAGATGGCTCATATGAGGCCGTCACCGAAGGACTTGATGACGGTACAGCAGAATTCAGTACACACTCGCGTTGGCCAGCAATGTCTCCTTTCTTCAGTATCCAACAACAACTCGCAATTTTGCAAATACCATCATTTTTCGGATTTTTGAAGCACTCAGAAATGAATGCACCGCACGATACACCGTAGTCAATTGATGGAATCCCAGACGGTAGACACCGAGGGTGATGAGCTGGGTTGGCTTGTCGGATGAGTGGATGGTATTGATGTAGGCACATCTGAAGGTGATGAACTAGGCAAAGCAGACGGAGATGGGCTTGGTTGGCTTGTTGGATAGCTCGATGGTTCCGAAGACACCATTGACTGCGTTACACAACCTCTAAAGCCCTGATCATCTACCTGAAACCAACAACAGCTTGCTGTTAGGCAAGTTGTTTCCTTCTCTGGATGATCCAAGCATTCTAATATGAAAACATCACATGATTCAAACCAATCAATAGAAGGAGCATCTGACGGAGAAGCTGATGGAGACGAGCTTGGTTTGCTTGTAGGAAGCATGGATGGCGATGCAGATGGCTCAGATGACGGTGATGAACTAGGTGCAGCTGACGGTGATGAGCTTGGTGATGCTGACGGAGATAGTGATGGAGACGAGCTCGGTTCGCTCGAAGGCTCTGCAGATGGTGATGCAGATGGCTTGGATGATGGAGACGAACTGGGTGCAGCTGAAGGAGATTGGCTTGGAGCTGCAGACGGTGACACTGAGGGAGACGAGCTTGGTTCGCTTGTCGGCTGAGCAGATGGTAAAGCAGATGGCTCCGCTGATGGAGTCGAAGAAGGCGAAGCCGACGGGGACTCCGATGGAGAAGAGCTTGGCACACTTGTTGGCTGAGCAGATGGTGATGCAGATGGCTCTGATGATGGAGTGCTGCTGGGTGCAGCTGATGGAGAAGACTTGGTTCAGCTGACGGGGTTGCTGAAGGAGTTGCGCTTGGTTTGCTCGACGGCTGAGCAGATGGCGATGCTGACGGTGTTGATGATGGAGATGGGCTTGGCTCAGCTGACGGAGACGAGCTGGGCTCAGCTGAAGGAGAAGCACTCGGAACATCTGATGGAGATGCACTTGGCGATACTGATGGGCCTAAGCTTGGTTTGCTTGTTGGCTGACTTGATGGCGATGCAGACGGTGATTGAGATGGAGATGAACTGGGCAATGCAGATGGTGATGGGCTCGGGGCACTCGATGGAGCTGCTGATGGCGATGAGCTTGGTGCACTCGACGGATGTGCGGACGGTGAAGTTGATGGCGATGCTGATGGAGACGAAGTGGGAGCAGCTGATGGTGAGGCGCTGGGTGTAGATGATGGAGAAGCTGATGGAGACGAGCTTGGTTTGCTTGTAGGAAGCGTGGAAGGCGATGCAGATGGCTCAGATGACGGTGATGAACTAGGTGCAGCTGACGGTGATGAGCTTGGTGATGCTGACGGAGATAGTGATGGAGACGAGCTCGGTTCGCTCGAAGGCTCTGCAGATGGTGATGCAGATGGCTCGGATGATGGAGACGAACTGGGTGCAGCTGACGGAGATGGCTTGGAGCTGCAGACGGCGACACTGAGGGAGAACGAGCTTGGTTTGCTTGTCGGCTGAGCAGATGGTGATGCAGATGGCTCGGATGATGGAGTCGAAGTAGGCGAAGCTGATGGAGTTACAGATGGAGAAGAGCTAGGTTTACTCGTTGGCTGAGCAGATGGTGATGCAGATGGCGTTGAGGACGGAGTGCTGATGGGTGCAGCTGATGGAGAAGCACTTGGAGCTACCGATGGCGAGACTGAAGGCGATGAGCTTGGTTTGCTCGTCGGCTGAGCAGATGGTGATGCAGATGGTCTTGATGATGGAGAAGCACTGGGAGCAGCGGAGGGACTTGAGCTTGGTTCAGCTGACGGGGTTGCTGAAGGAGTTGCGCTTGGTTTGCTCGACGGCTGAGCAGATGGCGATGCAGATGGTGTTGATGATGGAGATGGGCTTGGCTCAGCAGACGGAGACGAGCTGGGCTCAGCTGAAGGAGAAGCACTCGGAACATCTGACGGAGATGCACTTGGCGATACTGATGGGGCTAAGCTTGGTTTGCTTGTCGGCTGACTTGATGGCGATGCAGACGGTGATGATGATGGCGATGAACTGGGCATTGCAGATGGTGATGGGCTCGGGGCACTCGATGGAGCTGCTGATGGCGATGAGCTTGGTGACACTCGACGGATGTGCGGACGGTGATGATGATGGCGATGCTGATGGAGACAAAGTGGGAGCAGCTGATGGTGAGGCGCTGGGTGCAGACGACGGAGAAGCTGATGGAGACGAGCTTGGTTTGCTTGTAGGAAGCGTGGAACGGCGTTGCAGATGGCTCAGATGACGGAGATGAGCTTGGTGCAGCTGACGGTGATGAGCTTGGTGATGCTGACGGAGATAGTGATGGAGACGAGCTCGGTTCGCTTGAAGGCTCTGCAGATGGTGATGCAGATGGCTCGGATGATGGAGACGAACTGGGTGCAGCTGACGGGAATGAGCTTGGAGCTGCAGACGGCGACACTGAGGGAGAAGAGCTTGGTTTGTTTGTCGGCTGAGCAGATGGTGATGCAGATGGCTCAGATGATGGAGATGAGCTTGGAGCAGCCGACGGTGACTCCGATGGAGAAGAGCTTGGAGTATTCGTTGGCTGAGCAGATGGTGATGCAGAAGGTGTTGAGGACGGAGAGCTGCTCGGTGCAGCTGATGGAGAAACACTTGAGTACGATGGCGTAACTGATGGCGATGAGCTTGGTTTGCTCGTCGGCTGAGCAGATGGCGATGCAGATGGCTCGGATGATGGAGAAGCACTTGGAGCAGCGGAGGGACTTGAGCTTGGTTCAGCTGACGGGGTTGCTGAAGGAGTTGCGCTTGGTTTGCTCGTCGGCTGAGCAGATGGCGATGCAGACGGTGTTGATGATGGAGATGGGCTTGGCTCAGCTGACGGAGACGAGCTAGGCTCAGCTGAAGGAGAAGCACTAGGAATAGCTGACGGAGATGCACTTGGCGATACTGATGGGGCTAAGCTTGGTTTGCTTGTCGGCTGACTTGATGGCGATGCAGACGGTGATGATGATGGCGATGAACTGGGCATTGCAGATGGTGATGGGCTTGGGGCACTCGATGGAGCTGCTGATGGCGATGAGCTTGGGGCTCTCGAGGGATGTTTGGACGGTGATAATGATGGCGATGCTGATGGAGACGAAGTGGGAGCAGCTGATGGTGAGGCGCTGGGTGCATCTGACGGAGCTGCTGATGGAGACGAGCTTGGTTTGCTTGTCGGCTGAACTGACGGCGTTGCAGTTGGCTCAGATGACGGAGATGAGCTTGGTGATGCTGACGGTGATGAGCTTGGTGATGCTGATGGAGATAGTGATGGAGACGAGCTCGGTTCGCTCGAAGGCTCTGCAGATGGTGATGCAGATGGCTTGGATGATGGAGACGAACTAGGTGCAGCTGACGGGAATGAGCTTGGAGCAGCAGACGGCGACACTGAGGGAGAAGTGCTTGGTTTGCTTGTCGGCTGAGCAGATGGTGATGCAGATGGCTCGGATGATGGAGTCGAAGAAGGCGAAGCTGATGGAGTTGAAGATGGAGACGAGCTTGGCGTATTCGTTGGCTGAGCAGATGGTGATGCAGATGGCGTTGAGGACGGAGTGCTGCTGGGTGCAGCTGATGGAGAAGCACTGGAGCAGCGGAGGGACTTGAGCTTGGTTCAGCTGACGGGGTTGCTGAAGGAGTTGCGCTTGGTTTGCTCGACGGCTGAGCAGATGGCGATGCAGACGGTGTTGATGATGGAGATCGGCTTGGCTCAGCTGACGGAGACGAGCTAGGCTGCGCTGAAGGAGAATCACTAGGAATAGCTGACGGAGATGCACTTGGCGATACTGATGGGGCTAAGCTTGGTTTGCTTGTCGGCTGACTTGATGGCGATGCAGACGGTGATGATGATGGCGATGAACTGGGCATTGCAGATGGTGATGGGCTTGGGGCACTCGATGGAGCTGCTGATGGCGATGAGCTTGGGGCTCTCGAGGGATGTTTGGACGGTGATAATGATGGCGATGCTGATGGAGACGATGTGGGAGCAGCTGATGGTGAGGTGCTGGGTGCATCTGACGGAGCAGCTGATGGAGACGAGCTTGGTTTGCTTGTCGGCTGAACGGACGGCGTTGCAGTTGGCTCAGATGACGGTGATGAGCTTGGTGATGCTGACGGTGATGAGCTTGGTGATGCTGATGGAGCTAGTGATGGAGACGAGCTCGGTTCGCTCGAAGGCTCTGCAGATGGTGATGCAGATGGCTCGGATGATGGAGATGAGCTGGGTGCAGCTGATGGAGATGAACTAGGAGCTGCAGACGGCGACACTGAGGGAGAAGAGCTTGGTTTGCTTGTCGGCTGAGCAGATGGCGATGCAGATGGGACAGATGACGGAGTCGAACTAGGCGAAGCTGATGGAGTTGAAGATGGAGACGAGCTCGGCATACTTGTTGGCTGATTGGATGGTGACCTAGAAGGTGCCGCTGACGGAGAGCTACTTGGGTACATCTGTCGGAGTTGTGCTTGGTGAAGCGGACGGTGATGCAGATGGTGATGAGCTTGGTTTGCTTGTCGGCTGAGCGGACGGCCAAGCTGAAGGTGACGATGTTGGACTCTCCGATGGTGATGAGCTTGGTTTGCCCGTTGGCTGAATCGATGGCGATGCGGAAGGACTTGCAGATGGCTCATATGAGGCCGTAACCGAAGGACTTGATGACGGTACAGCAGAATTCAGTACACACTCGCGTTGGCCAGCGTTATCGCCTTTCTCCAGAATAAAACAACATCTCGCAATTTTGCAAATATCCGATTTTCTTGGATTTTTGAAGCACTCAGAAATGATTGCATCGCACGATACACTGTAGTCAATTGTTGGAAAATCAGACGGAGATGCCGAGGGTATCGAACTGGGTTCTCTTGTCGGATGAGCAGATGGGATTGATGTAGGCACAGACGAAGGAGATGAACTAGGCAAAGCAGACGGAGATGAGCTTGGATGGCTCGTCGGAGAGCTAGATGGTTCCGAAGACACCATTGACTGCATTACACAACCTCTCAAGCCCTGATCATCTACCTGAAACCAACAACAGCTCGCTGTTAGGCAAATTGTTTCTTTCTCTGGTTGCTCCAAGCAGTCCAATATGAAGACAGTACAGGCTTCAGACCAATCAATAGGTGCTGCAGATGGCTTGGATGATGGAGATGAGCTTGGTGCAGCTGACGGTGATGAGCTTGGAGCAGCAGACGGCGACTCTGAGGGAGACAAGCTTGGTTTGCTTGTCGGCTGAGCAGATGGTGATGCAGATGGCTCGGATGATGGAGTCGAAGTAGGTAACGCTGATGGAGTGAAAGATGGAGAAGAGCTAGGTTCACTCGTTGGCTGAGTAGATGGTGATGCAGAAGGTGCTGCTGACGGAGTGCTGCTGGGTGCAGCTGATGGAGAAGCACTTGGAGCTACCGATGGCGAGACTGAAGGCGATGAGCTTGGTTTGCTCGTCGGCTGAGCATGATGGTGATGCAGATGGTCTTGATGATGGAGAAGCACTTGGAGCAGCGGAGGGACTTGAGCTTGGTTCAGCTGACGGGGTTGCTGAGGGAGTTGCGCTTGGTTTGCTTGTCGGCTCAGCAGATGGTGATTCGGATGGGTAGGATGATGGTGATGGACTGGGCACTGGTGATGGTAATAGGCTCGGTGCATATGTTGGAGTTGCTGACGGCGATGAGCTTGGTTCACTCGACGGATGTGCCGACGGTAAGGTTGATGGTGTTGATGATGGAGATGCACTTGGAGCAGCTGATGGTGAGGCGCTGGGTGCAGCTGACGGAGATACTGAAGGAGTTACGCTTGGTTTGCTTGTTGGATTGCTGGAAGGTGACGCAGATGGCTCAGATGAAGGAGAATCACTTGGTGCTGCTGACGGAGATGAGCTTGGTGCATCTGACGGAGAAGAGCTTGGAGCATCCGACGGAGTTACAGTTGGAGACGCCGAAGGAAATGAGCTTGGTTGGCTAGTAGGAAGCGCCGATGGCGATGCAGATGGGTCGGACGATGGAGATGAGCTTGGTGCAGCAGACGGAGATGTGCTCGGATCAGCTGATGGAGATGCTGATGGAGTTGTTGTTGGGCTGCTTGAAGGGTGGAAAGATGGTGATGCAGACGGGTCGGATGACGGAGAAGAGCTTGGTGCAGCTGACGGAGAAGAGCTCGGATCAGTTGAAGGAGAGACTGAAGGAGACGCGCTGGGATTGCTTGAAGGATGAGCAGATGGTGATGCAGATGGTTCTGATGATGGAGACGAAGATGGTTTAGATGACGGAGAAGAGCTCGGTATAGTTGACGGTTGTGCCGATGGCGATGAGCTTGGTTTGCTGGTCGGTTCTGCAGATGGTGATGCAGAGGGTTCTGCTGATGGAGTAGCGCTTGGAGCAGCGGAGGGACTCAAGCTTGGTAAAGCCGACGGGGTTGCTGAAGGAGTTAAACTCGGTGTGCTTGACGGCTGACTTGATGGTGATGCTGATGGTGTTGATGACGGAGATGGACTGGGTTCTACAGACGGTGTAGAGGTTGGAGCAGCTGATGGTGAGTTGCTGGGTACAGCTGACGGAGATACCGAAGGAGATGAGCTTGGTTTGCTTGTTGGATTGCTGGATGGCAATGCAGATGGTGTTGGCGAAGGATATGAGCTCGGTGCTACTGATGGTGATGAAGTTGGGGTTGCTGACGGAGAAGAGCTCGGAGAATCTGATGGAGACCCTGAAGGAGAAGGACTTGGTTTGCTCGTTGGCTGCATAGATGGCAATGAAGATGGTTCTGATGATGGAGACGAGCTTGGTTCAGCTGACGGTGATGGGCTCGGAGCTTCAGACGGAGTTGTTGAAGGAGGTGGCGATTTTGAAGGTTGTGTTGATGGAAAAGGGCTTGGCACATCTGATGGTGAGTGGCTTGGTGCAGCTGATGGTGAAGTGCTCGGAGAAGCCGACGGAGATGCCGAAGGAGATGCGCTTGGGGGTTTTGTTGGATGATTTGATGGTGACTCTGATGGTGATGATGATGGAGATGCACTCGGCGCATCTGACGGCTCATCAGTTGGTGCAGCTGTTGGAAATACTGGCAAACATTGTCTTCTGCCCTCATCATCTGTCTGAAACCAACAACATTGTGCAATGTCACAACTTCCTCCTGAAGCTGTTCGATCCGTGAAACAGTGCGTGAGGTACATATCACAGCTGCAGCTCTCCTCACTCACCCCACCGCCGACGATGCAAGATGAGAAGCGACAGTATATATTCTGGGTTGAACTCAATTGATCCTCCGGTAGGCAGCCACGAAAACTATCTGTCTTACAAGAGGAGTCTATTTCAGATGCGCACAGTGCAGGATTTCCAAATGCCTCCTCCATACATCTACATGACGATGTATCACAGCCATCTGAACAAAACGCTGGTAATATTGGTTCTGAAAGTGCTCGAGTGAAGTTTTGGGCCGCATGAGCAACATGGCCCGAGAAGATTGTGATGGTGGCGGCTGCCGTGCACACCAGTAATTGCTTCATTTCTGTCGCCGAATGATTGTAATGATAGGCGCTTGTAAATTAAATTGATTAGGGAGTGCTTAGATTGTCCTCCTCTGTCGCCGAATGATTGTTGTAATGATAAATTAATTATCCGCCCACAGTGTTTATTGTCCTTTGTCAGTGCGTGCCATGGGGGAGAGCCCTGCTGCACATTTTGCACATGAGTTCAAGTAAAGTTGGCGATGAAAGGCTTGCGGTAAAACGTTTGTATCGTTGTAAATTACATTTTGTTCCGTGTGAATCACATATCAATAATTTTGTATTTAGAAGCTTGACTTTTGCTTAGCTTACATATGTTTCTTGTTTCTTCTTACCTTTCTCTGTCCGCTCGCTTCTGCCTGTAATAAACTTCTTCTGGAGAGTCTGACTCTCCTCTTGTTGTACCTAATTATGAAGTGATGGAGGCAGCGCAGAACAACTCTTGTAACGTTCTGAGGGAGCGGCTCCGGGTTGGTTGCTGAGTGGAGAGTGACATTGGTGCTTCTTCTTCGGTAGCTATGTTGCTCACGAAGAGGGTACATCATATATATACTAAGTTAATCAGATTAGATTACCCTCTTCGCTTATTGTTATGTATTGCCGCTGGACACGGTCTGCGTGGTACTAATAGTGTGACGAATCACAATTTCACTTCGCCCTTGCGTTGACCCAAATAACTCAGATGATGATGTCGTGAATCACCGCCCTTCCACTCATCTTGTTGGCTTCTACTATTTGCCACTGCAGCCAAATGCTTACTCATCAACCTTCACAAACTACAGCAAGTATTCCTCAGCCGAAACGTTGATCTGAGACTTCCGCAATCAAAATCTATGTGATCGAAGCTTCCATCATAATTGCTTCGGTCGGAGCTATCCTAACTCCTAACGTGTCCACATGAGATGTTTGTATTGAGCTCTGTCTTTGGAGTTGTGTACATCTAACTTTCTCCATATGACTCTGGCATCATCCCGTAGAAATAATAATGCAATCACCGGCGCCGATTTACAATGTTAAATGAAGGCACGAAGGTGCGGTTGGAAATCCAATTCACAGCGTCGACAAGACTTTTGGGGCCGGGCCAGTCATTTCATCGGTCACAGTGGCACCACAAACGATGGCGGCAGCAGAGCGAATTAAGGGTCGGTGTCTTTGATGATAAAATAATAAACATTTGAAGAAGGGAATACAGTGGGGCGATGGTTTCATTGCAGCCACGCTTTGTACGTTGTTGAATTTATGCCTCAGTCAGGTAACATCATAAATCATAGTCTTGTCCACTTGATAAAGAGACAAAACTATCGCCATAGAAGCATATAACTCCTCTGTATATATCTTAACTAATACATCATTTTCTTGTTTTTATATATTATACAGCTTCAGTGTGGACAAGATATTACAGACAGGTCTTTCGCATTTGTGGAATTTGTTACATAATTACTTCCTCTGACGATATGGTAGAAGCGAGCGAGGACTGAAGATGGTCTTGATAAAATGAACTATAAGCAAAAGAATACGATAAGCTTGATGATTACAACATATATTTCTACAATAGGAGAGATGAGGGTTATCTCCTCATCCTCACGTTATTTCTACTTCTACACAAAAATGACGGCTTAGGCTAAGTCATCCCAGTTTTTACTCATGAGAGTCAATTTCCTAGCACTGCCACTCTTTCGAGCAACTAATTTCGTGACATTATGAGCTGACCAGTCGGATGTATCTTCACCATCTACTGCAACAATGTAGTCACCAGCGAACACTTGTCCTACCAAAGGCGAATCACCATTGATGCTGTGAACGATAGGCCCGTCGTTTGAAGTATCGACAATGATGCCCAGCTTTCCTGCTGGCGCAAAGACCTCCCTCCGAACCCGCATTGTTGGCTTATCTATGAAGCTGGTGACAGCCTTCGTTATTTCATCTACTACGTAACTCTCAACGTCATCAAACTCACTCGTGCACGCTGACAAATCTGCTGCTAACGGCTGATGATCTCGTATGTTATCTCGTTTAATTGATTTTGGACTGGCAATGCCAGCTTCCAGACCATCGCCTTGATCTGATTGAGATTCTTCTGAGAAACTGTTGGAATAGTCTGGAGCGACATAATCGTCGTAACGAGAGCTTCTTCCCCCTGACAATCGATGACGACGACTTCTTCCCCTTGACGACGATCTTTCCCGCCAATGAGATCCTTTAGATTTGCATCTCTTGTACGTCATATGCGAAAAGATACTTAAACGCCACAATAGCAGCAAAACCAACAACTCCCAATACAATATAACGAATGAGATCATAGTTTGGACCAGTGTCTGCATCATAGCTTCCTTTCCTGATCGCCTCCTTTTGTAACGCCCAAAACGTCGATGTTGGTGATCCCGTTGGCTCAACTGATGGAGACGCCGAGGGCATGGAGGATACACTTGGCATACCAGTCGGCGCAATCGATGGTGACGCAGTGGGTTGTGATGATGGACTAATTGACGGAGATGTAGTAGGATGATCTGAGGGAGATGAGCTGGGTCTATCTGTTGGGGAAGTTGACGGAGTTGCAGAGGGTACATCTGACGGACTGGACGAAGGAAGTGCACTTGGCTGACTCGTCGGCTGGCTCGATGGTGATACTGACGGATGCAGAGAAGGTTGAGCTGTTGGGTCCGACGAAGGTGACGCACTTGGTGTGCTTGTTGGCTCTATCGATGGCGTGGCGCTGGGTTGTGAGGTTGGAATGCTTGATGGAGACTGCGCTGGGTGTAGTGATGGAGATGCACTGGGTGAAGCTGACGGGATTGTGCTGGGTGTAGCTGACGGACTTGCAGTTGGATAAGAGCTCGGTGCACTTGTCGGCTGGCTTGATGGCCAATCGGAGGGCTCGGATGAGGGAAGTGCACTTGGCGCACCTGTCGGCTGGCTCGAAGGAATTGCCGAGGGTTCGGAAGACACACTAGGCGAGGCAGATGGTTGGCTTGATGGACTGATCGAAGGTGATGCCGTTGGCAAGGCTGACGGAGATAAACTAGGGCTAGCTGAAGGAAAGGTGCTCGGTGTTACTGATGGAAATCTCAGTTGGAGTAGAACTTGGTTGACTCGTCGGAAGGCTTGATGGTGATACTGACGGATGCAGGGAAGGTTGGAGCTGTTGGATCCGACGAGGGTGACGCACTTGGTGTGCTTGTTGGCTTAGTCGATGGCAACGCACTGGGTTCTGATGATGGTCTGCTTGACGGAGATGCACTGGGTGCAAGCTGACGGAGACGAGCTTGGCGCAACTGATGGAAATTTAGTTGGGGTCGAACTTGGAGAAGCTGACGGAAGTCGGCTCGGAGAAGCTGACGGAGATACTGAAGGAGATGCACTCGGACTGGCTGAAGGAAGAGCGGAGGGCGATTCAGACGGTTCTAATGATGGAACGTCGCTTGGTGCAACTGATGGAGAGTGAGTCGGAACATCTGAGGGAGATACCGACGGATATGAGCTTGGGCTGCTTGTCGGAAGAGTGGATGGCGACACAGAGGGTGATGATGATGGGAACTTGCTGGGAGTGGCTGATGGAGTTGCGCTTGGAGCATCTGAAGGAGAATGACTTGGAGCAGCTGACGGTGATGCCGATGGAGATGAGCTTGGCCGGCTTGTTGGCTGAGATGATGGCAATGCAGATGGTGTTGATGATGGAGATTGGCTAGGTGCAGCTGATGGAGAATGACTCGGAGCAGCTGACGGAGTTGCCGAAGGAGATGAGCTTGGTTTGCTTGTTGGTTGAGCGGATGGTGATGCAGATGGCTCCGATGATGGAGATGAGCTGGGTGCTGCTGATGGAGATGCACTTGGAGAAACAGATGGAGATGAACTCGGTGCATCCGAGGGAGAAGCCGAAGGAGTTGCGCTCGGACGACTTGTCGGTTGAGATGATGGCGATGCAGAAGGTGTTGCTGATGGAGATGGCTTGGAGCAACTGATGGAGACGCAGTGGGCGCAGCTGATGGAGATGAGCTTGGTTCAGCTGACGGTGAAGCCGAAGGAGATGTGCTTGGTTTGCTTGTCGGCTGACTGAGGGGAATGCAGATGGCTCGGATGACGGAGACGAACTAGGCGAAGCTGATGGTGAATAACTCGGGGCAGCTGATGGAGTTGAAGATGGAGACGAGCTCGGCATACTTGTTGGCTGAGTGGATGGTGATGCAGAAGGTGCCGCTGACGGAGAATGACTGGGTGCATCTGTCGGAGTTGTGCTTGGAGCAACTGATGGCGTGGCTGAAGGCGATGAGCTTGGTTTGCTTGTCGGCTGAGCGGACGGCCAAGCTGAAGGTGATGATGTTGGACTGTCCGATGGTGATGAGCTTGGTTTGCGCGTTGGCTGAATCGATGGCGATGCAGAAGGACTTGCAGATGGCTCATATGAGGCCGTAACCGAAGGACTTGATGACGGTACAGCAGAATTCAGTACACACTCGCGTTGGCCCGCAATATCGCCTTTCTTCAGTATCCAACAAACAACTCGCAATTTTGCAAATACCATCATTTTTCGGTTTCTTGAAGCAGTCAGAAATGAATGCACCGCATGATGTACCGTAGTCAATTGATGGAATCCCAGACGGTGACATCGAGGGTGATGAGCTGGGTTGGCTTGTCGGATGAGTGGATGGTATTGATGTAGGCACATCTGAAGGTGATGAACTAGGCAAAGCAGACGGAGATGGGCTTGGTTGGATTGTTGGATAGCTCGATGGTTCCGAAGGACACCATTGACTGCGTTACACAACCTCTAAAGCCCTGATCATCTACCTGAAACCAGCAGCAGCTCGCTGTTAGGCAAATATTTTCCTTCTCTGGATGATCGAGGCAGTCACTCATAAAAATATTGCAGGCTTCAGACCAATCAATAGAAGGGGCAGCTGACGGAGAAGCTGATGGAGACGAGCTTGGTTTGCTTGTAGGAAGCGTGGATGGCGATGCAGATGGCTCAGATGACGGAAGTGAACTAGGTGCAGCTGACGGAAGTGAACTAGGTGCAGCTGACGGAGATAGTGATGGAGACGAGCTCGGTTCGCTCGAAGGGTCTGCAGATGGTGATGCAGATGGCTGGATGATGGAGACGACTGGGTGCAGTGACGGAGATGGGCTTGGAGCCATAGACGGCGACACTGAGGGAGACGAGCTTGGTTTGCTTGTCGGCTGAGCAGATGGTGATGCAGATGGTCTTGATGATGGAGAAGCACTGGGAGCAGCGGAGGGACTTGAGCTTGGTTCAGCTGACGGGGTTGCTGAAGGAGTTGCGCTTGGTTCGCTTGTCGGCTGAGCAGATGGTGATGCAGACGGTGTTGATGATGGAGATGGGCTTGGCTTGGCAGACGGAGACGAACTAGGCTCAGCTGAAGGAGAAGCACTCGGAACATCTGACGGAGATGCACTTGGCGATACTGATGGGGCTAAGCTCGGTTTGCTCGTCGGCTGACTTGGTGGCGATGCAGACGGTGATGATGATGGCGATGAACTGGGCATTGCAGATGGTGATGGGCTTGGGGCATCTGATGGAGAAGCTGATGGCGATGAGCTTGGTACACTTGACGGATGTGCGGACGGTGATGATGATGGCGTTGCTGATGGAGACGAAGTGGGAGCAGCTGATGGTGAGGCGCTGGGTGCAGCCGACGGAGAAGCTGATGGAGACGAGCTTGGTTTGCTTGTCGGCTGAGCAGACGGCGTTGCGGTTGGCTCAGATGACGGAAGTGAACTAGGTGCAGCTGACGGTGATGAGCTTGGTGATGCTGACGGAGATAGTGATGGAGACGAGCTCGGTGCGCTTGAAGGCTCTGCAGATGGAGATGCAGATGGCTCGGATGAAGGAGACGAGCTGGGTGCAGCTGACGGTGATGAGCTTGGAGCAGCAGATGGCGACTCTGATGGAAACAAGCTTGGTTTGCTTGTCGGCTGAGCAGATGGTGATGCAGATGGCTCGGATGATGGAGTCGAAGTAGGCGAAGCTGATGGAGTTAAAGATGGAGAAGAGCTAGGTTTACTCGTTGGCTGAGCAGATGGTGATGCAGATGGCGTTGAGGACGGAGTGCTGATGGGTGCAGCTGATGGAGAAGCACTTGGAGCTACCGATGGCGAGACTGAAGGCGATGAGCTTGGTTTGCTCGTCGGCTGAGCAGATGGTGATGCAGATGGTCTTGATGATGGAGAAGCACTGGGAGCAGCGGAGGGACTTGAGCTTGGTTCAGCTGACGGGGTTGCTGAAGGAGTTGCGCTTGGTTCGCTTGTCGGCTGAGCAGATGGTGATGCAGACGGTGTTGATGATGGAGATGGGCTTGGCTTGGCAGACGGAGACGAACTAGGCTCAGCTGAAGGAGAAGCACTCGGAACATCTGACGGAGATGCACTTGGCGATACTGATGGGGCTAAGCTTGGTTTGCTCGTTGGCTGACTTGATGGCGATGCAGACGGTGATGATGATGGCGATGAACTGGGCAATGCAGATGGTGATGGGCTTGGGGCATCTGATGGAGCTGCTGATGGCGATGAGCTTGGTACACTTGACGGATGTGCGGACGGTGATGATGATGGCGTTGCTGATGGAGACGAAGTGGGAGCAGCTGATGGTGAGGCGCTGGGTGCAGCCGACGGAGAAGCTGATGGAGACGAGCTTGGTTTGCTTGTAGGCTGAGCAGACGGCGTTGCGGTTGGCTCAGATGACGGAAGTGAACTAGGTGCAGCTGACGGTGATGAGCTTGGTGATGCTGACGGAGATAGTGATGGAGACGAGCTCGGTGCGCTCGAAGGCTCTGCAGATGGAGATGCAGATGGCTCGGATGATGGAGACGAGCTGGGTGCAGCTGACGGTGATGGGCTTGGAGCAGCAGATGGCGACTCTGATGGAAACAAGCTTGGTTTGCTTGTCGGCTGAGCAGATGGTGATGCAGATGGCTCGGATGATGGAGTCGAAGTAGGCGAAGCTGATGGAGTTAAAGATGGAGAAGAGCTAGGTTTACTCGTTGGCTGAGCAGATGGTGATGCAGATGGCGTTGAGGACGGAGTGCTGATGGGTGCAGCTGATGGAGAAGCACTTGGAGCTACCGATGGCGAGACTGAAGGCGATGAGCTTGGTTTGCTCGTCGGCTGAGCAGATGGTGATGCAGATGGTCTTGATGATGGAGAAGCACTGGGAGCAGCGGAGGGACTTGAGCTTGGTTCAGCTGACGGGGTTGCTGAAGGAGTTGCGCTTGGTTCGCTTGTCGGCTGAGCAGATGGTGATGCAGACGGTGTTGATGATGGAGATGGGCTTGGCTTGGCAGACGGAGACGAACTAGGCTCAGCTGAAGGAGAAGCACTCGGAACATCTGACGGAGATGCACTTGGCGATACTGATGGGGCTAAGCTCGGTTTGCTCGTCGGCTGACTTGGTGGCGATGCAGACGGTGATGATGATGGCGATGAACTGGGCATTGCAGATGGTGATGGGCTTGGGGCATCTGATGGAGAAGCTGATGGCGATGAGCTTGGTACACTTGACGGATGTGCGGACGGTGATGATGATGGCGTTGCTGATGGAGACGAAGTGGGAGCAGCTGATGGTGAGGCGCTGGGTGCAGCCGACGGAGAAGCTGATGGAGACGAGCTTGGTTTGCTTGTCGGCTGAGCAGACGGCGTTGCGGTTGGCTCAGATGACGGAAGTGAACTAGGTGCAGCTGACGGTGATGAGCTTGGTGATGCTGACGGAGATAGTGATGGAGACGAGCTCGGTGCGCTTGAAGGCTCTGCAGATGGAGATGCAGATGGCTCGGATGAAGGAGACGAGCTGGGTGCAGCTGACGGTGATGAGCTTGGAGCAGCAGATGGCGACTCTGATGGAAACAAGCTTGGTTTGCTTGTCGGCTGAGCAGATGGTGATGCAGATGGCTCGGATGATGGAGTCGAAGTAGGCGAAGCTGATGGAGTTAAAGATGGAGAAGAGCTAGGTTTACTCGTTGGCTGAGCAGATGGTGATGCAGATGGCGTTGAGGACGGAGTGCTGATGGGTGCAGCTGATGGAGAAGCACTTGGAGCTACCGATGGCGAGACTGAAGGCGATGAGCTTGGTTTGCTCGTCGGCTGAGCAGATGGTGATGCAGATGGTCTTGATGATGGAGAAGCACTGGGAGCAGCGGAGGGACTTGAGCTTGGTTCAGCTGACGGGGTTGCTGAAGGAGTTGCGCTTGGTTCGCTTGTCGGTTGAGCTTGATGGTGATGCAGACGGTGTTGATGATGGAGATGGGCTTGGCTTAGCAGACGGAGACGAACTTGGCTCAGCTGATGGAGAAGCACTCGGAATATCTGACGGAGATGCACTTGGCGATACTGATGGGGCTAAGCTCGGTTTGCTCGTCGGCTGACTTGATGGCGATGCAGACGGTGATGATGATGGCGATGAACTGGGCATTGCAGACGGTGATGGGCTTGGGGCATCTGATGGAGAAGCTGATGGCGATGAGCTTGGTGCACTCGACGGATGTGCGGACGGTGATAATGGATGAGGCTTTGCTGATGGGAGACGAGCTTGGTTTGCTTGTCGGCTGAGCAGATGGCGTTGCAGATGGCTCAGATGACGGAAGTGAACTAGGTGCAGCTGACGGTGATGAGCTTGGTGATGCTGACGGTGATAGTGATGGAGACGAGCTCGGTGCGCTCGAAGGCTCTGCAGATGGTGATGCAGATGGCTCGGATGATGGAGATGAGCTGGGTTCAGCTGACGGAGATGGACTCGGAGCTGAAGACGGCGACACAGAGGGAGACGAGCTTGGTTTACTTGTAGGCTGAGCAGATGGTGATGCAGATGGGAAAGATGATGGCGTCGAAGTAGGCGAAGCTGATGGAGTTGAAGATGGAGACGAGCTCGGCATACTTGTTGGCTGATTGGATGGTGACGCAGAAGGTGCCGCTGACGGAGAATGACTGGGTGCATCTGTCGGAGTTGTGCTTGGTGAAGCTGACGGTGATGCAGATGGAGATGAGCTTGGTTTGCTTGTCGGCTGAGCGGACGGCCAAGCTGAAGGTGATGATGTTGGACTGTCCGATGGTGATGAGCTTGGTTTGCGCGTTGGCTGAATCGATGGCGATGCAGAAGGACTTGCAGATGGCTCATATGAGGCCGTAACCGAAGGACTTGATGACGGTACAGCAGAATTCAGTACACACTCGCGTTGGCCAGCATTATCGCCTTTATCCAGAATAAAACAACATCTCGCAATTTTGCAAATATCAGATTTTCTTGGATTTTTGAAGCACTCAGAAAGGATTTCATCGCACGATGCACTGTAGTCAATTGTTGGAAAACCAGACGGTAACACCGAGGGTGACGAGCTGGGTAGGCTTGTCGGATGAGCAGATGGTATTGATGGTAGGCACATCTGAAGGTGATGAACTAGGCAAAGCAGACGGAGAAGGGCTTGGTTGGCTTGTTGGATAGCTCGATGGTTCCGAAGACAACATTGACTGCATTACACAACCTCTAAAGCCCTGATCATCTACCTGAAACCAACAACAGCTCGCTGTTAGGCAAATTGTTTCTTTCTCTGGATGATCAATGCAGTCAATCATGAAAATAGTGCAGGCTTCAGACCAATCAATAGAAGGAGCAGCTGATGGAGACGCTGATGGAGACGAGCTTGGTTTGCTTGTAGGGAGCGTGGATGGCGATGCAGATGGCTCAGATGACGGAAGTGAACTAGGTGCAGCTGACGGAGATAGTGATGGAGACGAGCTCGGTTCGCTCGAAGGGTCTGCAGATGGTGATGCAGATGGCTCGGATGATGGAGACGAACTGGGTGCAGTTGACGGTGATGGGCTTGGAGCCATAGACGGCGACACTGAGGGAGAAGAGCTTGGTTTGCTTGTAGGCTGAGCAGATGGTGATGCAGATGGCTCCGCTGATGGAATCGAACTAGGAACAGATGATGGTAGTGCAGATGGAGACGAGGTTGGCCTACTTGTTGGCTGAGTTGATGGCGATGCAGATGGCTCCGATGATGGAGAAGAACTGGGTGCAGCTGATGGAGAAGCACTTGGAGCTACCGATGGCGAGACTGAAGGCGATGAGCTTGGTTTGCTCGTCGGCTGAGCAGATGGCGATGCAGATGGTGTTGATGATGGAGATGAGCTTGGTTCAGCTGAAGGAGACAAGCTGGGCTTAGCTGAAGGAGAAGCACTTGGAACATCTGACGGAAACGCACTTGGCGATACTGATGGGGCTAAGCTCGGTTTGCTAGTTGGCTGACTTGATGGTGATGTAGATGGTGTTGATGATGGAGATGGGCTTGGTTCAGCTGACGGAGACGAGCTGGGCTTAGCTGATGGAGAAGCACTGGGAGCATCGGATGGAGATGCACTAGGGGATACTGAGGGGGCTAAGCTCGGTTCGTCTGTCGGCTGACTTGATGGTGATGTAGATGGTGTTGATGATGGAGATGGGCTTGGCTTAGCAGACGGAGACGAGCTAGGCTCAGCTGATGGAGAAGCACTCGGAACATCTGATGGAGATGCACTTGGCGATACTGATGGGGCTAAGCTCGGTTTGCTCGTCGGCTGACTTGATGGCGATGCAGACGGTGATGATGACGGCGATGAACTGGGCAATGCAGATGGTGATGAGCTTGGGGCACTCGATGGAGAAGCTGATGGCGATGAGCTTGGTGCACTCGACGGATGTGCGGACGGTGATAATGATGGCGTTGCTGATGGGGACGAAGTGGGTACAGCTGATGGTGAGTCGCTGGGTCTATCTGACGGAGAAGCTGATGGAGACGAGCTTGGTTTGCTTGTAGGAAGCATGGATGGCGATGCAGATGGCTCAGATGACGGAGATGAGCTTGGTGTAGACTGACGGAGATGAGCTTGGTGATGCTGACGGTGATAGTGATGGAGACGCAGTGGGCACTGCTGATGGAGATGAGCTTGGTTCAGCTGATGGTGAAGCCGAAGGAGATGTGCTTGGTTCACTTGTCGGCTGACTTGAGGGGGATGCAGATGGCTCGGATGACGGAGACGAACTAGGCGAAGCTGATGGTGAATAACTCGGAGCAGCTGATGGGGTTGAAGATGGAGACGAGCTCGGCATACTTGTTGGCTGATTGGATGGTGACGCAGAAGGTGCCGCTGACGGAGAATGACTGGGTGCAGCTGACGGAGAAGGACTTGGAGCAACTGATGGCGTGACTGAAGGCGATGAGCTTGGTTTGCTTGTCGGCTGAGTGGACGGCCAAGCTGAAGGTGATGATGTTGGACTGTCCGATGGTGATGAGCTTGGTTTGCCCGTTGGCTGAATCGATGGCGATGCAGAAGGACTTGCAGATGGCTCATATGAGGCCGTAACCGAAGGACTTGATGACGGTGCAGCAGAATTCAGTACACACTCGCGTTGGCCAGCAATATCGCCTTTCTCCAGAATAAAACAACATCTCGCAATTTTGCAAATATCAGATTTTCTTGGATTTTTGAAGCACTCAGAAATTAACGCATCGCACGATGCACCGTAGTCAATTGTTGGATTACCAGACGGAGACACCGAGGGTGACGAGCTGGGCAGGCTTGTCGGATGAGCAGATGGCAATGAGGTAGGCACAGACGAAGGTGATGAACTAGGCAAAGCAGACGGAGATGAGCTTGGTTGGCTTGTTGGATAGCTCGATGGTTCCGACGACAACATTGACTGCGTTACACAACCTCTCAAGCCCTGATCATCTACCTGAAACCAGCAACAGCTCGCTGTTAGGCAAATTGTTTCTTTCTCTGGATGACCGAAGCAGTCAATCATGAAAACATTGCAGGCTTCAGACCAATCAATAGATGGTGCAGCTGACGGAGACGCTGATGGAGACGAGCTTGGTTTGCTCGTCGGCTGCACAGATGGCGATGCAGATGGCTCAGATGATGGAGAAGCACTAGGAGCAGCGGAGGGACTTGAGCTTGGTTCAGCTGACGGGGTTGCTGAAGGAGCAACGCTTGGTTCCTTAGTCGGCTGAGCGGAGGGTGATACAGACGGTGTTGATGATGGAGATGAACTGGGCACTGCAGAAGGTGATGGACTCGGGGCATCTGACGGAGAAGCTGACGGCGATGAGCTTGGTTTACTCGACGGATGTGCCGTCGGTGAAGTTGATGGTGTTGATGATGGAGACGAGCTCGGAGCAGCCGATGGTGAGGCGCTGGGTGCATCTGACGGAGATACCGAGGGAGTGAGGCTTGGTTTGCTTGTTGGATTGCTGGACGGCGATGCAGATGGCTCAGAGGACGGAGAAGAGCTTGGTGAAGCTGACGGAGAAGAGCTTGGTGAAGCTGACGGAGAAGAGCTTGGTGCAGCTGACGGAGAAGAGCTTGGAGCATCTGACGGAGTTGCAGTTGGAGACGCCGATGGAAATGAGCTTGGTTGGCTAGTAGGAAGCGCCGATGGTGATGCAGATGGGTCGGACGATGGAGATGAGCTTGGTGCAGCTGACGGAGATGTGCTCGGATCAGCTGATGGAGATGCTGATGGAGTTGTTGTTGGGCTGCTTGAAGGGTGGAAAGATGGTGATGCAGACGGGTCGGATGATGGAGATGAAGTGGGCTCAGTTGACGGAGAAGTGCTCGGAGCATCTGAAGGAGAGACTGAAGGAGACGCGCTGGGATTGCTTGAAGGATGAGCAGATGGCGATGCAGATGGTACTGATGATGGAGATGAAGTTGGTTCAGATGACGGAGAAGAGCTCGGTACGGTTGTCGGTTGTGCCGATGGCGATGAGCTTGGTTTGCTTGTTGGCCGCAAAGATGGTGATGCAGAGGGTTCTGCTGATGGAGTAGCGCTTGGAGCAGCGGAGGGACTGAAGCTTGGGTCAGTTGACGGCTGTTTGGACGGTGATGCAGATGGAGCTGATGATGGAGACGAACTGGGAGAAGCTGATGGTGAGTAACTGGGTGCAGCTGACGGAGATACCGAAGGAGATGAGCTTGGCATACTCGTTGGATTGCTGGATGGCAATGCAGATGGTGTTGACGAAGGATATGAGCTGGGTGCAACAGATGGTGAGGAACTTGGTTCAGCTGACGGAGATAAACTCGGAACATCTGTCGGAGATGCACTTGGGGATGAACTTGGTTTGCCAGTTGGCTGCACAGATGGCGATGAAGATGGTGTTGATGATGGAGAAGCACTTGGAGTTGCTGAGGGACTTGAGCTTGGTTCAGATGACGGAGTTGCTGAGGGAGTTGCGCTTGGATTGCTTGTCGGCTGCACAGATGGCAATGCAGTTGGGTCGGATGATGGAAACGAACTAGGTTCTGCAGACGGAAACGAACTTGGCTCAGCTGATGGGGAAGCACTAGGAATATCTGACGGAGATGCACTTGGGGGTGCCGAAGGAGTCGCGCTTGGTTTGCTCGTCGGCTGACTTGATGGCGATGCTGATGGTGTTGATGATGGAGATGAACTGGGCACTGCAGACGGTGATGGGCTTGGAGCATCTGACGGAGAAGCTGACGGCGATGAGCTTGGTTCACTCGACGGATGTGCCGACGGTGAAGTTGATGGTGTTGATGATGGAGACGAGCTCGGAGCAGCCGATGGTGAGGCGCTGGGTGCATCTGACGGAGATACCGAGGGAGTGAGGCTTGGTTTGCTTGTTGGATTGCTGGACGGCGATGCAGATGGCTCAGAGGACGGAGATGAGCTTGGTGAAGCTGACGGAGAAGAGCTTGGTGCAGCTGACGGAGAAGAGCTTGGAGCATCTGACGGAGTTGCAGTTGGAGACACCGATGGAAATGAGCTTGGTTGGCTAGTAGGAAGCGCCGATGGCGATGCAGATGGGTCGGACGATGGAGATGAGCTTGGTGCAGCTGACGGAGACGTGCTCGGATCAGCTGATGGAGATGCTGATGGAGTTGTTGTTGGGCTGCTTGAAGGGTGGAAAGATGGTGATGCAGACGGGTCGGATGATGGAGATGAGCTTGGTGCAGCTGACGGAGAAGTGCTCGGATCAGCTGAAGGAGACCCTGAAGGAGACGCGCTGGGGTTGCTTGAAGGATGAGCAGATGGCGATGCAGATGGTTCTGATGATGGAGATGAAGTTGGTTCAGATGACGGAGAAGAGCTCGGTACGGTTGTCGGTTGTGCCGATGGCGATGAGCTTGGTTTGCTTGTTGGCCGCACAGATGGTGATGCAGAGGGTTCTGCTGATGGAGTAGCGCTTGGAGCAGCGGAGGGACTGATGCTTGGGTCAGTTGACGGCTGTGTGGACGGTGATGCAGATGGAGCTGATGATGGAGACGAACTGGGAGAAGCTGATGGTGAGTTGCTGGGTGCAGCTGACGGAGATACCGAAGGAGATGAGCTTGGCATACTCGTTGGATTGCTGGATGGCAATGCAGATGGTGTTGACGAAGGATATGAGGTAGGTGCAACTGATGGTGATGAACTTGGTTCAGCTGACGGAGAAGAGCTAGGATCAGCTGAAGGAGACCCTGAAGGAGATGAACTTGGTTTGCTCGTTGGCTGCACAGATGGCAATGAAGATGGTGTTGATGATGGAGACGAGCTTGGTTCAGCTGACGGTGATGGGCTCGGAGCTTCAGACGGATTTTCTGAAGGAGTTGCACTTGGTTTGCCTGTTCGGCTCTGCAGATGGCGATGCTGAAGGTTGTGTTGATGGAGAAGGGCTTGGCACATCTGATGGTAAATTGCTTGGTGCAGCTGATGGTGAAGTGCTCGGAGCAGCCGACGGAGATGCCGAAGGAGTTGCGCTTGGGTCTGTTGTTGGATGATTTGATGGTGACTCTGATGGTGTTGATGATGGAGATGCACTCGGCGCATCTGACGGCTCATCAGTTGGAGCAGCTGTTGGAAATACTGGCAAACATTGTCTTCTGCCTTCATCATCTGTCTGAAACCAACAACATTGTGCAATGTCACAACTTCCTCCTGAAGCTGTTCGATCCGTGAAACAGTGCGTGAGGTACATGTCGCAGCTGCAGCTCTCCTCGCTCATCCCACCGCCGACGATGCAAGATGAGAAGCGACAGTATATATTCTGGGGGGAATTCAATTGATCCTCTGGTAGGCAGCCACGAAAACTATCTGTCTTACAAGAGGAGTCTATTTCAGATGTACACAGTGCAGGATTTCCAAATGCCTCCTCCATACATTTACATGACGATGTAGCACAGCCATCAGAACAAAAAGGTGGTAATATTGGTCCTGAAAGTGCCCGGGTGAAGTTTTGGTCCGCATGAGCAACATGGCCCGAGAGGATGGTGATGGCGGCGGTCATGCACACCAGCAATTGCTTCATTTCTGTCGCCGAATGATTGTATTGCTTGATAGGCGCTTGTAAATTAAATTGATTAGGGGGTGCTTAGATTGTCCCAGTCGCAATCGTGAAAGTCCTGAGATGCTCTTGCTTGTGTTGATACTTAGGTTGCAGAGCGGTAAATTAATCTGATATCAGGTGATGCTCCTTCTCTTCGTTGTTGGGGGCGTGCGGTGCGTGCGGTGGTGCGGTTTGTGTTGTGGGTGATTGTCTCCATTGGCGATGATTTCTCCTAATCACAAGACATACTTAGAAAAGCGATGGTCCATTTGCGGTACCAGACGGCACTAAGAGTTTAGTATAAACAAGTTCTCCGGTACTATGAAAAAAGACAAGACTCGAACGCACAAAACGAATAAATCACTCAACACGAGACACCAGATGTTGGTTGGGGTTGGCAGCCAGCCTCATTCAGGAACGCGTGAAGTTGGGGCCGTTCAAGTTGAAGGATGTTTTTGTTGGGAAAACATCCTAGACAGTAGCGCATGTGACCGCTTCCCTCAAGCCCTTAGCTGTTCTTGTGGGAAGCGTATTTGCTCCTATCGAAGAGGAGGGTGCTACAAACTTACAAACTAAACGCAACATTCTTTACAACAGAAGACGATACGTTATGCAGCAACGTCATCTAGTAACGAAGAAAGACGAAGTCGAAAGTATGGCCAACGATGGCAGAATGTTGTGCTTATGGGTTGAGGGTGAGCAAGTCCGAGCAGGAGAAATACAAAACAACGCAGCTACTGCGTCCCTGGCCTAATATGTCGTGAAAATCACTGTCGAAGGAAACAGAGAAATGATAGGTTGAATTTAGCTGAGCACTACAGAAAGGATCTGACGGACAAGGAAGAAGAAGGAGAAATGTAAGGCATCTGAGACGTCCGCCAGCTTACTCTCTAGCACCATATCGTATCTCACGCTGTGAATATGACAATCCACTGCTTCCAGTGACCCATTATTATAGTTGGCCATGATAGTATAGAAGCATCGTTTGCACGGCTCACGCATTGTTTGGTTGTATCGGCGTCGCTACAACGTCGTAGGTGATCTGATGAGGCATCTGAGACGTCCGCCAGCTCTACTCTCTAGCACCATATCGTATCTCACCATATCGTATCTCACGCTGTGAATATGACAATCCACTGCTTCCAGTGACCCATTATAGTTGACCATGATAGTATAGAAGCATCTTTTTCACGGCTCACGCATTGTTTGGTTGTATCGGCGTCGTTACAACGTCGTAGGTGACCTGATGAGGCATCTGAGACGTCCGCCAGCTCTACTCTCTAGCACCATATCGTATCTCACCATATCGTATCTCACGCTGTGAATATGACAATCCACTGCTTCCAGTGACCCATTATAGTTGGCCATGATAGTATAGAAAGCATCTTTTTCACGGCTCACGCATTGTTTGGTTGTATCGGCGTCGCTACAACGTCGTAGGTGACCTGATGAGGCATCTGAGACATCCGCCAGCTGACTCTCTAGGGTAGCACCATGTCGTATCTCACGCTGTGGAATATGACAATCCACTGCTTCCAGTGACCCATTATAGTTGGCCATGATAGTATAGAAGCATCTTTATCACGGCTCACGCATTGTTTGGTTGTATCGGCGTCGCTACAACGTCGTAGGTGACCTGATGAGGCATCTGAGACGTCCGCCAGCTCTACTCTCTAGCACCATATCGTATCTCACGCTGTGAATATGACAATCCACTGCTTCCAGTGACCCATTATAGTTGGCCATGATAGTATAGAAGCATCTTTTTCACGGCTCAAGCATTGTTTGGTTGTATCGGCGTCGCTACAACGTCGTAGGTGACCTGATGAGGCATCTGAGACGTCCGCCAGCTCTACTCTCTAGCACCATATCGTATCTCACGCTGTGAATATGACAATCCACTGCTTCCAGTGACCCATTATAGTTGGCCATGATAGTATAGAAGCATCTTTTTCACGGCTCACGCATTGTTTGGTTGTATCGGCGTCGCTACAACGTCGTAGGTGATCTGATGAGGCATCTGAGACGTCCGCCAGCTCTACTCTCTAGCACCATATCGTATCTCACGCTGTGAATATGACAATCCACTGCTTCCAGTGACCCATTATAGTTGGCCATGATAGTATAGAAGCATCTTTTTCACGGCTCACGCATTGTTTGGTTGTATCGGCGTCGCTACAACGTCGTAGGTGATCTGATGAGGCATCTGAGACGTCCGCCAGCTCTACTCTCTAGCACCATATCGTATCTCACGCTGTGAATATGACAATCCACTGCTTCCAGTGACCCATTATAGTTGGCCATGATAGTATAGAAGCATCTTTTTCACGGCTCAAGCATTGTTTGGTTGTATCGGCGTCGCTACAACGTCGTAGGTGATCTGATGAGGCATCTGAGACGTCCGCCAGCTCTACTCTCTAGCACCATATCGTATCTCACGCTGTGAATATGACAATCCACTGCTTCCAGTGACCCATTATAGTTGGCCATGATAGTATAGAAGCATCTTTTTCACGGCTCAAGCATTGTTTGGTTGTATCGGCGTCGCTACAACGTCGTAGGTGATCTGATGAGGCATCTGAGACGTCCGCCAGCTCTACTCTCTAGCACCATATCGTATCTCACGCTGTGAATATGACAATCCACTGCTTCCAGTGACCCATTATAGTTGGCCATGATAGTATAGAAGCATCTTTTTCACGGCTCACGCATTGTATGGTTGTATCGGCGTCGCTACAACGTCGTAGGTGACCTGATGAGGCATCTGAGACGTCCGCCAGCTCTACTCTCTAGAGCACCATATCGTATCTCACGCTGTGAATATGACAATCCACTGCTTCCAGTGACCCATTATAGTTGGCCATGATAGTATAGAAGCATCTTTTGCACGGCTCACGCATTGTTTGGTTGTATCGGCGTCGCTACAACGTCGTAGGTGACCTGATGAGGCATCTGAGACGTCCGCCAGCTCTACTCTCTAGCACCATATCGTATCTCACGCTGTGAATATGACAATCCACTGCTTCCAGTGACCCATTATAGTTGGCCATGATAGTATAGAAGCATCTTTTCACGGCTCACGCATTGTTTGGTTGTATCGGCGTCGCTACAACGTCGTAGGTGACCTGATGAGGCATCTGAGACGTCCGCCAGCTCTACTCTCTAGCACCATATCGTATCTCACGCTGTGAATATGACAATCCACTGCTTCCAGTGACCCATTATAGTTGGCCATGATAGTATAGAAGCATCTTTTGCACGGCTCAAGCATTGTTTGGTTGTATCGGCGTCGCTACAACGTCGTAGGTGACCTGATGAGGCATCTGAGACGTCCGCCAGCTCTACTCTCTAGCACCATATCGTATCTCACGCTGTGAATATGACAATCCACTGCTTCCAGTGACCCATTATAGTTGGCCATGATAGTATAGAAGCATCTTTTGCACGGCTCACGCATTGTTTGGTTGTATCGGCGTCGCTACAACGTCGTAGGTGACCTGATGAGGCATCTGAGACGTCCGCCAGCTCTACTCTCTAGCACCATATCGTATCTCACGCTGTGAATATGACAATCCACTGCTTCCAGTGACCCATTATAGTTGGCCATGATAGTATAGAAGCATCGTTTGCACGGCTCACGCATTGTTTGGTTGTATCGGCGTCGCTACAACGTCGTAGGTGATCTGATGAGGCATCTGAGACGTCCGCCAGCTCTACTCTCTAGCACCATATCGTATCTCACGCTGTGAATATGACAATCCACTGCTTCCAGTGACCCATTATAGTTGGCCATGATAGTATAGAAGCATCGTTTGCACGGCTCACGCATTGTTTGGTTGTATCGGCGTCGCTACAACGTCGTAGGTGATCTGATGAGGCATCTGAGACGTCCGCCAGCTCTACTCTCTAGCACCATATCGATCACCATATCGTATCTCACGCTGTGAATATGACAATCCACTGCTTCCAGTGACCCATTATAGTTGGCCATGATAGTATAGAAGCATCGTTTTCACGGCTCACGCATTGTTTGGTTGTATCGGCGTCGCTACAACGTCGTAGGTGATCTGATGAGGCATCTGAGACGTCCGCCAGCTCTACTCTCTAGGTAGCACCATATCGTATCTCACGCTGTGAATATGACAATCCACTGCTTCCAGTGACCCATTATAGTTGGCCATGATAGTATAGAAGCATCGTTTTCACGGCTCACGCATTGTTTGGTTGTATCGGCGTCGCTACAACGTCGTAGGTGATCTGATGAGGCATCTGAGACGTCCGCCAGCTCTACTCTCTAGCACCATATCGTATCTCACCATATCGTATCTCACGCTGTGAATATGACAATCCACTGCTTCCAGTGACCCATTATAGTTGGCCATGATAGTATAGAAGCATCTTTTTCACGGCTCACGCATTGTTTGGTTGTATCGGCGTCGCTACAACGTCGTAGGTGATCTGATGAGGCATCTGAGACGTCCGCCAGCTCTACTCTCTAGCACCATATCGTATCTCACGCTGTGAATATGACAATCCACTGCTTCCAGTGACCCATTATAGTTGGCCATGATAGTATAGAAGCATCGTTTGCACGGCTCACGCATTGTTTGGTTGTATCGGCGTCGCTACAACGTCGTAGGTGACCTGATGAGGCATCTGAGACATCCGCCAGCTCTACTCTCGGTAGCACCATATCGTATCTCACGCTGTGAATATGACAATCCACTGCTTCCAGTGACCCATTATAGTTGGCCATGATAGTATAGAAGCATCTTTTGCACGGCTCACGCATTGTTTGGTTGTATCGGCGTCGCTACAACGTCGTAGGTGATCTGATGAGGCATCTGAGACGTCCGCCAGCTCTACTCTCTAGCACCATATCGTATCTCACGCTGTGAATATGACAATCCACTGCTTCCAGTGACCCATTATAGTTGGCCATGATAGTATAGAAGCATCTTTTTCACGGCTCACGCATTGTTTGGTTGTATCGGCGTCGCTACAACGTCGTAGGTGATCTGATGAGGCATCTGAGACGTCCGCCAGCTCTACTCTCTAGGTAGCACCATATCGTATCTCACGCTGTGAATATGACAATCCACTGCTTCCAGTGACCCATTATAGTTGGCCATGATAGTATAGAAGCATCTTTTTCACGGCTCACGCATTGTTTGGTTGTATCGGCGTCGCTACAACGTCGTAGGTGATCTGATGAGGCATCTGAGACGTCCGCCAGCTCTACTCTCTAGCACCATATCGTACTCACCATATCGTATCTCACGCTGTGAATATGACAATCCACTGCTTCCAGTGACCCACTATAGTTGGCCATGATAGTATAGAAGCATCGTTTTCACGGCTCAAGCATTGTTTGGTTGTATCGGCGTCGCTACAACGTCGTAGGTGATCTGATGAGGCATCTGAGACATCCGCCAGCTTCCTCTCTAGGGTAGCACCATATCGTATCTCACGCTGTGAATATGACAATCCACTGCTTCCAGTGACCCATTATAGTTGGCCATGATAGTATAGAAGCATCGTTTGCACGGCGCAAGTATTCTGATGTGATAGGCCCAATTTTGCGCGGCTGTAGATTTGACAATCATATCATATCTCACGCTGTGAATATGACAATTTACTGTTTTTAGTTGTCTATTTTAGTCCTTTTCGTTACTATAGAAGCATCGTTTTCACGGCTTACGCTCATTGTAGTTGTTTTAGCCATCTTAGAGCCTCGTAGTTGCCTGATGACGTTTTAACCCATTGATTTTGGACAATTGTTGCTGGCAGTATTAATCCTTTTGTTGTGTATATTAGAAGCTACTCTTCAGAACGTTTCAGCTGAGTGCCTGATATCTGCTGCTTGTTTTTCTTATGAGCTTTTGAATTATAACACTATTATCGTCGAATCTGATAATTATGGTACCATTTGAGTTTTTAGTCTGCCTTTGACCACAAGTAGCTCTCTGGGTCATTAAATGACGTCTTATCCAACAGTGAAGGGACAAATGCGTACTTGGCATGACGAATCTCCATGTTTTCTTCATCGCCCACTGATAAAATGGCATTGCACACTGCAGACAAGTCCCCGTCACGATTGCCTCCAATGAAGACTTCCCACCACGGACGAGGGACAAGTGGAAGCTCAATATCGTTACTCGAACAAGCCATCAAAATGGCAGCACATGCCATAATCTCAGGTTCACACCGAACACATAAATCGATTCTACACGAATCGTTACAATAGTCCCATGCTTTCTGGGCAACTTCGTTGTCGTCAATCTCCAATACTCTTACAAAATATAAAATGAATTTGTGTGGATGAGAATCTGGTATCCAGTACAAAGTAAACCCAAGCGTTTGCAAGATCACGTTCTCAATATTGAAGAGGGCTTCTTTCCATTCTGCGTACACAGGTCCTAACATGGACATTGGCTTGACACTCCTCACCACATTTTCTTTCTCTTGGTCATTCAGCACGGCACAATTATCAGCTTCTGCATCGCCGCCCCATAATGATATTTGGAAATATCATCCCCAACTCGTAATCGCCTCCTTCGATAAATATGTGCAAAAGTTAGTATTATGGAGTGAATTGATCTTGTCTCCTCTTCCACCTTACTGGCGAGTAATATGCAGCCCATGGCGACGCTCCATACGCAATGTTTTCGAAGTGACAAGCGGTGATAGGCGCGATGGAAGATTGTACAAGATGTTGCGTAGGTGGATGCTGGGAGGCGCAATAATGTGGATGCGTCTAGGAGAATTGATGTTCCGTGAAGGCGGTGTAAACGTTCTATGGATGGTAGGATGCCATCGCGTGAGGAGGGTGTAGATAGTGGCTGCTGCTTTTCTTGGGTTGAACTTCGATTGTTATTTTTTGAGTCGAAGAGTATTGGTTGGACGGTTTTGTCCACGACGGTTTTAGTAGTGGACGCCATTGTCGCTGCATAGAGAAGAGGCGACAATTATGGAGAGTTGCTGGTATGTTGGGTGAGCGAGAGAGAAGAATACACTACAAATATCACGCAAAGATTGACATGGTGCAGGTAATCAGGCTGCCACTAAGGATGGGACTCCTTTTCAATGAACACAGATTGAAATAAGATAAAGCAACACAATGAAATATGATGATAAAAGCAAAAGAAGATGATTGATAGGTTAAACAACATATATTTAAACGGAGAGATGAGGGTTATCTCCTCACTTTATTTCTACACATAATTACATATACAAATGACTTATGGGTCATCCCAGTTGTTACTCATAAGAGTAAGTTTCCTAACACTGCCACTCTTTCGAGCAACTAATTTCGTGACATAATGAGCTGACCAGTCGGATGTATCTTCATCATCTACTGCAATAATATAGTCACCAATGAACACTTTTCCTACCAACGGCGAATCACCCTTGATGCTGTGAACGACAGGCCCGTCGCTTGAAGTATCGACAATAATGCCCAGCTTTCCTGCTGGCGCAAAGACCTCCCTTCGAACGCGTTTTGGTGTCTTTTCGGTTATGAAACTGGCGACAGTCCTAGTCATTTGATCTACCACGTTACTCTCAACGTCGTCAAACTCACTTGAGAACGCTGATGAGTCTGCTTCTGACGGCTGATGATCTCGTCTATTATCTCGTCTAATTGATTTTGGACTGGCAATGCCATCTTCCAGACTGTATTGGTATGATTGAGAATCATCATCTGCACTTTCTTTATGAGAGAAAGTGTTGGTATAGTCTGGAGTGTAGGTACTTTCACCTTCGTCTGCGACATAATCGTCATGACGAGAGCGAGAGCGTCTTGCCCTTGACGATCCCCTTCCCCTTGACGATCGATGACGACGACTTCTTCCCCTTGACGACGATCTTTCCCGCCGACGAGATTCTCCAGATTTGTATTTCTTGTACGTCCTGCGCGAACAGATACTCAGAACCACAAGGGCGATAAAACCAGCGACTCCCAATGCAATATCACGAATGAAACCGTAGTTCGGGCCAGATTCTGCCACATAGGTCCCTCGCTTAATAGCTTCCTTTTGTAATGCCCAAAACGTCGATGTTGGTGATCCCGTTGGCTCAACTGATGGAGACGCCGTGGGCATGGATGACACACTTGGCATACCAGTCGGTGCAATCGATGGTGACGCAGTGGGTTGTGATGAGGGACTACTTGACGGAGATGTAGTAGGATGATCTGAGGAGATGAGCTGGGTCTATCTGTTGGGGAAGCTGTCGGAGTTGCAGAGGGTTCTGACGAGGGAGACGCACTTGGCTGACTCGTCGGATGGATTTGACGGTGACACAGAGGGTACACCTGATGGACTGGACGAAGGAGATGCACTTGGTTGACTCGTCGGAAGGCTTGATGGTGATACTGACGGATGCAGGGAAGGTTGTGCTGTTGGATCCGACGAAGGAGACGCGCTTGGTGAGCCTGTTGGCTCAATCGATGGCGAGGCACTGGGTTGCGATGATGGTATGCTTGACGGAGATGCACTGGGTGAAGCTGACGGAGACGCACTGGGTACTTTTGACGGAGACGCACTGGGTGTAGCTGACGGAGTTGCAGTTGGATAAGAGCTCGGTGCACTCGTCGGCTGGCTAGATGGCGAACCAGAGGGTTCGGATGAGGGATGTGCACTAGGCGCACCTATTGGACTTGCTGAAGGAATTGCTGAGGGTTCGGCAGACACACTAGGCGAGCCAGATGGTTGGCTTGATGGACTTATCGAAGGTGATGCGGTTGGCAAGGCTGACGGAAATGCACTAGGGCTAGCTGAAGGAACAGTGCTCGGTCTCTCTGATGGAGATTCAGTTGGAGTAGAACTTGGTTGACTCGTCGGCTGGCTTGATGGTGATACTGATGGATGCAGAGAGGGTTGAGCTGTTGGATCCGACGAAGGTGACGCACTTGGTGTGCCTGTTGGCTCAATCGATGGCGAGGCACTGGGTTGCGATGATGGTATGCTTGACGGAGATGCACTGGGTGCAGCTGACGGAGACGAGCTTGGCGCAACTGATGGAAATTTAGTTGGGGTCGAACTTGGAGAAGCTGACGGAAGTCGGCTCGGAGAGGCTGACGGAGATGCCGAAGGAGATGCACTCGGACTCGAAGAAGGAGGAGCGGAAGGCACTTCGGACGGTTCTAATGTCGGAACGTCGCTTGGTGCAACTGATGGAGAGTGACTTGGTGCAGCTGACGGAGATACCGACGGAGATGAGCTTGGGCTGCTTGTCGGAAGAGTGGATGGCGACACAGAGGGTGATGATGATGGGAATTTGCTGGGTGTTGCTGATGGACTTGCGCTTGGAGCATCTGAAGGAGAATGACTTGGAGCAGCTGACGGTGATACCGATGGAGATGAGCTTGGCCGGCTTGTTGGATGAGTTGATGGCGATGCTGATGGTGTTGACGATGGAGATTGGCTAGGTGCAGCTGATGGAGAATGACTCGGAGCAGCTGACGGAGTTGCCGAAGGAGATGAGCTTGGTTTGCTTGTTGGTTGAGCGGATGGTGATGCAGATGGCTCCGATGATGGAGATGAGCTGGGAGCTGCTGATGGAGAAGCACTTGGTGCAGATGATGGAGATGAACTCGGTGCATCTGAGGGAGAAGCCGAAGGAGTTGCGCTCGGATGGCTTGTCGGTTGAGATGATGGCGATGCAGAAGGTGTTGATGATGGAGATGAGCTTGGTAGCAACTGATGGAGACGCAGTGGGCACAGCTGATGGAGATGAGCTTGGTGCATGCTGACGGTGACGCCGAAGGAGATGCGCTTGGTTCACTTGTCGGCTGACTTGAGGGGGATGCAGACGGTTCTGATGACGGAGACGAAGTAGGCGAAGCTGATGGTGAATAACTCGGGGCAGCTGATGGAGTTGAAGATGGAGATGAGCTCGGCATACTTGTTGGCTGAGTGGATGGTGACGCAGACGGTGCCGCTGACGGAGAGCTACTGGGTACATCTGTCGGAGTTGTGCTTGGTGAAGCGGATGGTGATGCAGATGGTGATGAGCTTGGTTTGCTTGTCGGCTGAGCGGACGGCGAAGCTGAAGGCGATGATGTTGGACTGTCCGATGGTGATGAGCTTGGTTTGCCCGTTGGCTGAATCGATGGCGATGCAGAAGGACTTGTAGACGGCTCATCTGAGGCCGCAACCGAAGGACTTGATGACGGTACAGAAGAATTCAGTACACACTCGCGTTGGCTAGCAATATCGCCTCTCTTCAGTAACCAACAACAGCTCGCAATTTTGCAAACACCAAGCTTTTTTGGATGGTTGAAGCAGTCAGATATGAATTCACCACAGGATGCAACGTAGTCAATTGTTGGATTACCAGACGGAGACATCGAGGGTGATGAGCTGGGTAGGCTTGTCGGATGAGCAGATGGCATTGAGGTTGGTACAACTGAAGGTGATGGACTAGGCAAAGCAGACGGAGATGAGCTTGGTTGACTTGATGGAGAGCTCGATGGTTCCGACGACAACATTGACTGCATTATACACTCTCGTCGACCCACATCCTCTACCTGAAACCAACAACATCTTGCAGTCAGGCAAATGTCTTCTTTCTCTGCATGTTTGAAGCAGTCATCAAAAAAACACTGCAGGCATCAACCCAATCAATAGATGGTGCAGCTGACGGAGAAGCTGATGGAGACGAGCTTGGTTGGCTCGTTGGAAGCGCGGATGGCGATGCAGATGGCATTGATGACGGAGATGAGCTTGGTGCAGCCGACGGAGAATGACTCGGAGCAACCGACGGAGATGCTGATGGCGATGAGCTTGGTTCGCTCGACGGGTGGGTGGATGGCGATGCAGATGGCGCGGATGATGGAGACGAACTTGGTTCAGCTGACGGAGATGCACTTGGAGATACTGAAGGAGATACCGAAGGAGACGAGCTTGGTTTGCTTGTCGGCTGAGTTGATGGCGACGCAGACGGCTCGGATGTTGGAGTCGAACTAGGTTCAGCTGATGGAGACTCCGATGGAGAAGAGCTTGGCATACTCGTTGGCTCTGAAGATGGCGATGAAGATGGTCTTGCAGACGGAGATGAGCTTGGAGCAGCTGACGGAGAATGACTTGGAGCAACCGACGGTGATGCTGACGGCGATGAGCTTGGTTTGCTCGTCGGCTGTGCAGATGGCGATGTAGATGGTGTTTGATGACGGAGGAGCGCTTGGAGCAACTGAAGGAGTTGAGCTTGGTTCAGCTGAAGGAGTTGCTGAAGGAGTTCCGCTTGGATTGCTAGTTGGAGACGAGCTTGGTGCAGCTGATGGTGACTCGCTGGGTGTAGCTGACGGAGAGAACCGAAGGAGACGAGCTTGGTTGGCTCGTAGGAAGCGCGGATGGCGATGCAGATGGCATTGATGACGGAGATGAGCTTGGTGCAGCCGACGGAGAATGACTCGGAGCAGCCGACGGAGATGCTGATGGCGATGAGCTTGGTTCGCTCGACGGGTGGGTAGATGGCGATGCAGATGGCGCGGATGATGGAGACGAACTTGGTTCAGCTGACGGAGATGCACTTGGAGATACTGAAGGAGATACCGAAGGAGACGAGCTTGGTTTGCTTGTCGGCTGAGTGGATGGCGACGCAGACGGCTCGGATGATGGAGTCGAACTAGGAGCAGCCGACGGGGACTCTGATGGAGAAGAGCTTGGGTTTGTCGGCTCTGAAGATGGCGATGAAGATGGTTCAGCAGACGGAGATGAGCTTGGTGCAGCTGACGGAGAATGACTTGGAGCAACCGACGGTGATGCTGAAGGCGATGAGCTTGGTTTGCTCGTCGGATGTACGGATGGTGATGCAGATGGCCCTAATGATGGCGAGTGGCTAGGTGCAGCTGATGGAGACTGGTTTGGCGAATCAGAAGGAGAAGCCGAGGGTGTTGCACTTGGTTTGCTTGTCGGTTGAGTTGATGGCGATGCTGATGGTTCTGCTGACGGAGAAGGGCTTGGTACATCTGATGGCGAGTGACTGGGTGAAGCTGATGGCGAAGGGCTTGGAGCAGCCGAAGGAGAAACCGAAGGAGATGAGCTTGGTTCACTTGTCGGACTATTTGATGGTGATGCAGACGGTGTTGATGATGGAGATGAACTTGGTGCAGCTGACGGAGAAGCAGAAGGAGTTGCACTTGGTTTGCTAGTTGGCTCAGTAGACGGAGATGCAGATGGTGTTGATGATGGAGATGGACTTGGTTCTGCAGACGGAGATGAGCTTGGTGCAGCTGACGGAGAAGGACTCGGAACATCTGACGGAGACGCAGTTGGAGATACTGAAGGAGATGAGCTCGGTTTGCTAGTTGGCTGAGTAGACGGAGATGCAGATGGTGTCGATGATGGAGAAGCACTTGGAGCAGCTGACGGAAATGCCGAAGGTGATGGGCTGGGCGCAGCTGACGGTGATGAACTTGGTGCAGCTGACGGAGAAGCAGAAGGAGTTGCACTTGGTTTGCTAGTTGGCTCAGTAGACGGAGATGCAGATGGTGTTGATGTTGGAGAAGCACTTGGTACATCTGACGGGGATGCCGAAGGTGATGGGCTAGGCGCAACTGACGGAGACGCACTTGGAGATACTGAAGGAGAGACCGAAGGAGATGAGCTTGGTTTGCTAGTTGGCTCAGTAGACGGAGATGCAGATGGTGTTGATGATGGAGATGGACTTGGTTTTACAGACGGAGATGAGCTTGGTGCAGCTGACGGAGAAGGACTCGGAACATCTGACGGAGACGCAGTTGGAGATACTGAAGGAGATGCACTTGGTTTGCTCGTCGGCTGTGCTGATGGCGATGCAGATGGTCCAGCTGAAGGAGTTGTTGTAGGTGCAGCTGACGGAAATGCCGAAGGTGATGGGCTAGGTGCAACTGAGGGAGATGAGCTTGGTGCAGCTGAAGGCGACACTGAAGGAGATGAGCTTGGTTTGTCTGTTGGACTTACTGACGGCGATGCCGATGGCTTTGATGATGGAGAGTGGGTTGGAACATCTGATGGAGACACTGAAGGACTCGTTGTTGGATGATCTGATGGTGACACTGATGGTGTTGATGATGGAGACGAACTCGGTGTATATGACGGCTCATCAGTAGGAGCCATTGTTGGATATGCTGGCAAACATTGTCTTTTGCCCTCATCATCATCCTGAAACCAACAACATCTTGCAATGTGACAATTCTCAAAGTTTGTTGAATCCGCGAAACAAAGTTTGGTGTACATATCGCAGCTGCATCCCTCATTACTCTTTGCACCTTTGATGACGCAAGCTGAGAATGGACAGAATATTCTCTCTTGTACTTCTACTTCAACTTGACCCTCCGGTAGCCAGTGCTGTAAACCCTCTGTCCTACAAGCGGTGTCTAGTTCAGAAGCACATATTACAGGATTTCCATATCCTTCCTCCTTACATCCGCACAAGGATGAATCACCGCCATCAGCACAAAAATCTGGTAATATATCATGTCCTGAAAGTGCCCGGGTGAAGTTTTGCGTTGCATGAGCAACATGGCCCGAGAGGATGGCGGCGGCGGCTATCAGTAATTTCATTTGTTATCGCCAAATGTTTTAATAATAATTGGCGCCTATAATCTGTAGGAGGTGCTGATATAAGTATCGATTGACCCAATGTCAATGTATCAGCCAAGCTTCTTGTTTGCGTTGGCGTTGGGGTTTGTGTGTTGGCGGCAGAGATTGCAACGCTGAAGTTGGCGATTTACTACAAGAAAACAGAAAAGGATCTTACATTCGGCGACGTGATTTACGAGAAAGCTTCTTCTTTTCGCACGAGAGGCCCACGAGGGGTCACGTTCTGCTCTTTTTGAAACCCGGCATGTTCATGTACTTAGAAGGAGAACTTCTCATCTAAACCGAGAAGATAGCCCACGACATTCATAGGGTCGCATTCTTGCCCACGCTCGCTCGCTGTTTTGCCTTTTCCCATGCCGGCCATCGACAACACGCAGCTCTCTATCTTCTACTCAAGCAACTCTACCGGCCGCAATCTCTCGCTGAGAAACTAAGAATAATCATCCATGCCATGGCACCACGATCCTCTTCGTCGACAAACAGGCCCCGAGCCGTTATCCCACCTCTTCGGCCCACCAACCGTTCTACTGGCGGCCAAGAAGTAGTAGTCGATCCAACGAGGGAGCGTTTCGATGCACTGCTTCCAAAATATGGCTTCATGTGGCGCTCAATGGCGAATGCAAAGCTTTCTACCAAATCAACTCAACGAGGATCGGTTGCACTGATGAATAAGGAAAATACCAATCCTTCCAGGAGGAATGTTGCCACCAAAACATCCGAAAATGAAACAAAGGAGATCAACATTGGAAACAAACAAGAAGCAGCAGAATCAGCTGTTGTGGCAGAAAGACCATCGCTACTAGGCGCCATACTGAATAAAAAGGCAGTGTCCCTCAGCGTTCCCAGTCAAGAGCATGACCTATGCGGAGATGACTGTAATTGTGCTGACCCAATCTTGGAGATTGTGACGATGATGAAAAACAACAGTGCCTTTGATGCTAGCAGCATCAACTATGATGTTGAGGATAGTGATGATGAGAGTATTCAGTTGGTCTCGGCGAGAAAGACATCTAGGAAGAAGGCCTTTATTCTAGAAAGTGTGATGACGATGACGATGAAGAAGACGATGTTGAAATGGATAAATTATTGGTTGTCAGTCCACAGAAAATCGATAGCGATGGAGCCAAAAAGTCAAAAGAGTCAACCACTGTGATTGATGAACTAAGTGACTTCAATCCATCATCAGAAGATGAGAGCGAAGACTCATCTATCTCTTCTGAAAGCAGTGCCCCTGTTGTTACACGACGCAACCCTACAAGGAGAACAAAAGCAGCCTTGCCATTTTCAGTTAACAGCGATGTCATTTCAGACTCTGATGAAGAATCAGCCCTGGATGATGATGACAAATCATCTTCCAGTGAAGAGGAGTGGGATGGAGACATGTCACCAGATGAAAAGAAAGTGAAGCAACCCCGGGCTGAACGCATCAATACAGTGATCATTCTAAGTGATGACGAAGAATATGATAGTGAAAGCGAGAGTGAGGTTGAAGATGATGAGCAAAGTGCGTTTACAATTTCGGACGATGACGACGATTGTGGCTCTGAAAGTGACGATAGTGGTGCTTCAAGTTTTGTCAAGAGCAAAACGAAGAAGAATCCTCCACCACCTATCCGCACGAATACAAAAAGCCCGAGAATACCTAGGAAGAAGAAAGCTGTGCTGACAACTCCAAAAGCGACAAACGTCGACTCTCCTCCCAATCCAGAGTGGTCAATTTTAACAAATCTCGTGACAAGCTTACTTCTGAAACATTCGCTGAGTTCAATCAACGTGCATTTGCAAATCAACTCTCATCTGTCAAGGTTGAGTGGTCAAAGAAGCTGAATACTACAGCAGGAATCACAAGAATGAGAGGAAAGCTTGGTGAACAGTACTCAGATAGTCGTGTAGCAACAATTGAACTTGCAACCAAGGTGATTGAGAATGAAGAACAGTTGCGGTCGACGTTACTACATGAGATGTGTCATGCTGCAGCTTGGTTAGTTGATGGTGTGCACAAGCCACCTCATGGGAAGGTCTTCAAAAATTGGGCGTCCAAGTCGATGCGGAAGATTAAAGACGTTGAGGTCACAACAACTCACGATTATCAAATTTCGTACAAATTTGCATGGGCCTGCACGAATGCCAAGTGCAACGTGGTAATCAAACGCCATAGTAGAAGCGTCGACCTCAACAAACACTGTTGTGGAAAGTGCAAGAACACGCTAATAGAGATCGAAGTGCCACAGAAAGGTCAAGACATTTCAAACAATGCCTTCACCCCTAAAAAGCAGCGCAAGACTTCAGAGTATGCTCTCTTTGTGAAGAAGCACTCTGCCAGCATCCGAGAAAAGTTGGCTAGGGAGAGGTCGTGCAGCGCGAAAGAAGTGTCGCAGGCAGATGTCATGAAAGAATGTGGTGCGGAATGGCAGCGTCGAAAGCAAGGCTCATCAACTAATCCCATTTCAGAGATGATCAACTTGACTCTGGGGTAAACCTTATTGACTACAATAATGTCTCTCAAGTGCAGCTATTTTCTTACGCTTGATTTGCTTGGTTAGGATTCCGGATTCATTCAGCTCAGACTATTTTCATGTGCTTCGCTTGTCTTTATGGCTAGGTGATAACCTTATAAGCGATTGTCTCCGAAAAGGCGAGATGTTGCAATAAGTAGGGCAGATGATGGCCGTCACCGTGCGTGGTAGATAAGTACATACTTCTGACAATAGTCTTGTACATACAAAGATAGCAAAAACTTTCCTCGAGTTTTGTCTGACCGGTCTAGTCTCCAGCCACGTGATGTAGGAATTCAGTACGGCTTGAGAGGTGCAGACACCTTCCCAACCTTCCTCCATCAAAAGAATGACAAGTGATGCCGGAAGTGGTTTTATGTTGTTGCAACTACACACTTACAGCTCATCGAGGACGAGGAAGCACAACGCACTCTTCGTAAATAAACCCTGGCCAAACTTCCCTACTTACTCTCTCATACGTCAATGACTCACACGACATAGGCGGCCACTGTTCATGAGCAAGGGAACACAACAACAAGCAAAGTAATAATAACAATCGTCGTCGACTCAAGATGGCACCAGCCACAGCGCCGCTGCAACCTGTTCTCCGTCTTATTCACTGCCTTCAAAAAGAGAGAGGCGCGTCTAGTGCACTTTTAGGTTCGAGAGCAGATGCAGATGCTAACAACTCGCCAAACTCCCACACTCTTCGGATAGCGAGTTGCAGATGTAACACAAACTCTGCAATATCTTCTTTCTATGCTAGTGAAAGCTGGTATAATCATTGTCTGGAAGCGGATGACAAGAAGACCTCTCCAAATCATACACATTGTCGTGTCGATGTTGCAAAGGGGCTGTATGACATTAGACAGCTTGTCGATGGTGTAGGAGAAGCAAATGAGGACTTGTCATATTATCACCGTATTTTGTCAGAGTTCAACTCATTTTTTTCATCAGTGATTCAAGCATTTGTTGTTGATACTGTTACAAAGCGCAGGGACATCGTCAAGCATGCACTCAAAACGCTGAAGAAATGCCCAGAGGAAGCACACCTTCGGAAGAATTATGAGATCGCACTGTCAATTATGTCGCTAATACTCTCGTTCGTTAATTTGAAAGAGTCATTGGGAATGGAGAGGGCAACACTGACAGGTTTGATGGCATTTGGAGCTAAAGCTGCAACAAATGATCGACTGCCAGTGATTGTGAATGATCTTGTTATGGTTGTAGAAAATCATCATCGCATTATGCGAGAGCTGGAGAAAGAAACTGGAGTAAAGATGGAAACGTGGAGCGAATCAAATACAATAGCAATGAGTGAGCTTTCATATGATGAAAACTATTGCAGCCTGCTTCATCTGATAGCGGAAAGTATCACACCGATCGACTCGATGCGTACTCTGCAAGATCATATAAGGAAAGACTTTGATGTAAATGCATTACAAGAGATGTCGCTTCCAGATTTCTGGTCTGGAATAACTTTGTACATGGATAAATTGCACAGCACTGAGTTGGTTCTATTGGAAGAGCTGGCATCAGATGATAATTACGGCAAAACCTACCAAGATGTGGATCTCTTGTCACTGGAAACAGCAGTAACAAAAGGATCAGATTCTTCTCTTCATGCTGCTTTGAAAAGAGTTACCCTGGGGAACAATAATTTGTCAAAACGAGGAGCTGCAGAGGTAGTCAACAAACTTTCCAGCGAAGAGCTTACGCAATCCATGATTGCCTTCCTAACACAGGACTCTGCACCCAACACACCGGCAGCATCACCCGAATTACAGGCCAAAGATAATAATATTGACAAAACATCTCCTTCTAAAGTTGGCATGAAGGATAAACCATCATTAGAAGACTGGGAAATAAGCTTATATGATGTTGAGTTCCAGAAACGCATCGGTAGAGGAGCAGCAGGGACGACATATCTTGGTAAATGGTGCGGACAACAGGTCGCAATCAAGGTTGCTGCAATGAATGATATTGGGCTCGAGGGATGGTCGAATGAGTTGAAGAGCTTGACAAAGTTGCACCACTGTAACATTATCCACTTCCTTGGCGCAATCTACAATCCTTCGCCGTTGACTTATTGCCTGGTATTGGAGTATTGTAACGGAGGAGATTTGGAGACTTATCTGCATGGCAATGGCGGCAGTGCAACATCTCCTAACTTTTTTGAGACAGTGGCAAAAGGTGTTGCAAGTGGTCTGTTATACCTACATAAGAAGAATATCATGCACAGAGACATTAAGCCTGGCAACGTGTTACTGAGTGGAGATCTGCAGGGCAACTTTACCGCAAAGCTAACCGATTTTGGACTCTCTGCCATGCTGCAAAATAATGCATCTGTCAATAGCGGAGGACCCGAACTCACAGCCGAGACGGGGACGTATCGCTACATGGCACCTGAAGTCATAAAGCATCAAAAGTATCAATATCCAGCAGACATATACTCGCTCTCTGTGCTGATGTGGGAGATTATTACACGTGAAGTGCCATTCAAAAACATGAGTCAGATTGAAGCGGCTGGATCTGTGGCTATAGAAGGAAAGCGACCACCATTTCCAAAGGGAATACCTTGTTACGTCAAGTTCATGATCGAGAAGTGCTGGGCGGAATCTCCTGAAGAAAGAATGGGCACAGAAGAAGTAATAAAGACGCTGGAAGAGTTGGAAAACAACTTGTCAGAGGAAGCAAAGTCTTGGTTAAATGGACCAAATGGACATCCTGTTTACGATCAGCTAGAAGAGGAAGGAAAGATTGCTCATAACGCTCAAGCTGTAGAACAGAAGAAAAAGCCAAAGAAGATGAGCCTTTTTAGAAGAGCTAGTTCAAAGAAGCCTTAGTTTAGTGCATAATAATAGTATGAAGTCATGCTCGCATCAGTTGTATCTTCTTGTCATCTTGCCGAAGCAATTCTGCTATTGTTGAGGCAGATCCCATCACTTGTCTCGGTAATCACATTTAAATCAAATAGTGCCTTCCATGTATATTGACAAGCATTAGCTGTTTCTGCGTCTCTAATCGCAGACCCAATGCTAGATGAAAGCGATTCCAATACATCATCCTTGCTTTGTCTGTTATCATCATCTTGGTTACTGTCTTGTGAACAGATTAAACGTTTTGCCAATCTAATAACATCATAAGGCTCATCAACATCATTCATCATTTTCCCGATTGAGATGTCTATGCAGCAATCTGACAATGACTTTAGCTGCGATACAGCAGTTGAGTTATTCGACCATCTTATACCATGGAATATTTGTGATGATGGTGCATTTCTCGGGACAGACAGCATTCCGTAGCCGCCATCATCTGCAGGGCACAGGTGAGCTTTGTTTCCAGAAGAAGTTTGTAAACCATATACGATCTCCTCCAGTGGAAGCTCCGGGGCATCCATTCCTAGAAATACCACTGCTTCATTAGATTGTTGTGTTGCAGTCATTTTGTGTACTTTTGCCAGTAAACTTCGAGTTTTATCTAATGCGTCTTCGAGTTTGCTGCCTAACGAAGATGATGTCAAATCTTCTTTTGATGCTCCTGATGCCATCGGAAGTAGGACCCATTCATCAAAGATGCGAGATGATTCTTCACCACATGAAATAGCAGAAAGATGAAGAGAATGCAGGATAGATTTCATGTGTTCTTCCCCTTCACTTGATCCAGGAGCATATACCAAAACCTTGAGAGTTTCTTTCAGATGGGCACATGTCGTCAGCGAAACTAAAATGTCCGAGAGCATCGCGGTGGCGAGCGAAGCTGCTCCATCTTCACCAAGCAATGGGGCAATCCTTGTCTTGCTCCGGCCAGGGATTGGGCACTTGGCAAACACGCACACTGCCCCTCCCACAGATGCCGACATCGTGGATGATGAAATGATGAAATTTTGTGGAAAAATGAAAAATGAAGGGATGAAAAAGGGATACGTGTCTCTACGACCTTTGCAATTTAATATGTTTTAGAACTTTCTCATCATGTTGTTGGTTGTTGGCCAGAAAGATATTGGAGAGATAACAGAGATAACGAAAATTAAATCAATGAGTAGCGTCACCATATTTATCTTATATGATACGAAAGATTCTATATTGGCAAGTCATCGCAGCTACGAGTCAGCTTGCCAGCTCGAACACGTTGTTCGTACATTCATCCAAATCTCGATCTCGGGGTTAAGAAGGAAGATACTGCTCATGTACTCGTCACTCTCTTGATCATGATGATCATGCTGGTTCGCGAGAAGTAACTTAAACTGCAAATTCCTATTCAAATTCCTTGTCCCAGCTGGTGCAATTGGATACCGAGTCCAATCATCGGTGTACATCATATTTCGCAGCAAGACAAGCGCAATGAAGAGGTGTATCACCCTTGTGATCAGTGACACGAAGGCTCTTTCTGTGTATTTGGCGAGTAACCATCTTTGACACCTTTGCACCCATTTCTCAACGGTGGTTACCTACCAGCTGTATACATGTCAAAATCAAGTCAAGTCAATTCTGGAAGAGACAATCGTTTTGCACCATTGGATCCATCACAACTATCTTTCGACGACCAAGTATCATCACCATCACCACCAACTCCACGAGACAATGCAAAGTCCACTGCATCCTGATAATCACCAATCATCTTTAAAAACACAAACCCCCCAGCAAAGAACAAATTCAATGACCCCAAACCAATCCTCATACTTGCACCAATCTCATTCAAGAAGGTGAACAAGAACGGAGGGACCCATGAGAATACCAGTCCACTGAATAGATATAGTCCCATAAGTTCACTTTCTTGTCCTCGTGGGATAATGGTGCAATATAACGCTGCGTTGGTGGGATGGAGCCAGCCGAGGCATACTCCCCAAATGGCGGCGAATAGATACATGAGGTGTTGTGATTCTTCTCCTGTCATTATCCAGGCGGCCAGTGAGGTGTTGATGATGAATACCACTAGGCAGAGTAGAGCACTTCGGAGTGGATTGATCTTTAGACCAATGATACCGCCGAGTTTGGAACCAGGTATACCGGCCACAAAGACGCAGAGAAAGACATATCCAATTTGGGAACTGGTCATATTCAACACATGAATCATGTACGTGGTACTAATTGTCGAGAGGGCACCGGTAGCACTTTCCGATAGCATTACCGATAGTAAAAAGTATCTCAGAGGTGCCCAATGTTGGATTATCTCAGAGGATGTATGGGATAACTTGCGAAATCCAGCAGTGAGTAGTGTACTGTTCTCTGGAACCTGTCGCAGTGCTGGTCGAGGATGGAAGAACCACTTCCAAGCAAAGCCAAATACGATGGAGCATACGATGAATGCCAATGTTTGCGATACTCGTGCTTGACCAATATCACCAACGTGGAGTAATGAAGAAGTCAACGTTACCACAATCAGAAACACCAACATGGAGAAAATAATTGATGGTTTGAAACCTAGCATTGTAAATTGTTTGTTCCTTTGGATCTATCGATAATTCTGCCGTGTAGGCATATGCGGCACATAGATGAGCCTGATATAAGACATAATTCAGTACTTGTAGCATGCTAATGAAAAACCATGTGGATTTGGACACGAATATTTCAATGCCCTTGATGATTGATAATAGGATTGCTGCCCATTGTCCGATTGCCTTTCGGTGCGGGGTGTGATCGACTATTGCACCGAATAGGGGGAGGAGTATTGCGGAGAAGACTCCGGAGAAGACTCCAATGTTGGTTAGTAGTGAAGAGGGTCTCATGCCATATACTCTTCCTTCGTCATCATCATCACTGCAGTCATCATTTTGTCCACCATCATTGTTGTTTGTAGTGTTGCAACCACCTGTTTCATTGGCAGCATCTTGTGCAAGAATCAATAAAGCAGGACCGAGGAACAAACTTGACATTCCAACTAATCCCCTTGCTATGGAGTTTAGTGCTAGACCAGTTGCTTCAATTGGGCTATTGTCATTGTCGAATCGAAATATTGATGGAAGAGTGATTGCTTGGTTGTTTTTGCTTGGAAGAATCAGCTGTGGGTGCAACAGGTGCTTCAGATGTGTCGTTATCAGTGAAGCTTTCAAGCGCATTGTATTGCAATGCCATCTTATGAAGCTGCTCTTCTGATGGTTGCTATGACTCCTTTTAGTTGTCTGGCGCCAACAATCTCGTCTTTACTCTCTTGCTTTTGATCACTAAGTATCTATCTCGCGGCTGTTGTTCGTTGGTTGCTTGCAGCTATATAGCCACTAAGTAGTAATGAGATGTGAGATCTTGTGAGATGTTGCTGATAAGCAACAAAGCAAGCGAGAAAGAGGTGGAAGATGGGCATCTTCAAATCATCACACATAATATGATCTCATCGTCGCGTCATTCATCATTCAATCATCATGGCACGGCACAATTGTAGATACATAGTATTAATTGTAGGAATCCAGTCGACCAATAAGTTTCACGATGGCAGAGAACGCTGACACCGCCGCACCACCACGACGAGGAAAATTCCTCTCAGGCCCTCCTCCAGCAGCTGCAGCCTCAACAACAACAGCCTCCACAGCAGCTCCAGCAAAACAAACACGAGGCAAATTTCTAAACTCCACCACCGCCGCCACCACCTCCTCCACAACACTCACACATCCACCAACTCCACCAACACCTCCACAATAATATCCAACGAAACCTCCCTCACCACACTAAAGCAACAAATCCATCAAGCTAAAATAGTCGCATCGACACGTCGTCGTGCCATTTCCTCCTCACGGGATGAAGTATTCCAAGATTTAGAACAGGCCGAAACGATTGTCTTGGCGTTACTCCAGTGTGCTTCGGAGGTGAGTGAGTCATTGTCGAAAATGACCATGGCTAGATCACGACATCACAACATGATGATGAAGAGAGTCAAATAATAATAATAGAGAAGGAGCATCATCATTTGAACAATTGTCGACACAGGTACGTTCCAATGGTGTGGGATATTTGGCAGGTGTTACTAAATTGCATGAGTTGTTGGCACCGCATGCTTCTTTGGTCAAGTCGTATCGCAATCATACTTCTGCTGCTACTGCTGCGAATAATAGCAATACAAATACAAATACAAATGGGGCAAATGCAGGTTCAAGTGATGCAACAACAAACAATAATAATGGCCAACAACAACCAACACAACAATCATCAGAACTAGCATCATTCAATCCAAACTCTAGTGAAATTGTCAAAATGGCCACATCGAACATGTATGCGGCACGTGTGGAGAAGCGGTTGGCGGTGGAACGGAGGGAGATTTTGATGGAGATGATTCGGTTGGAAGAGGATGGGTTGGATGGTGGTGGCGGTGGAATTGAGGAGGAGGGTGATTCGAACAAGAGAAAGAGATGATGGTTAGATTGTATAATGAGTTTCATAATAAAAGCTATAGAAAGAAGAAGTACAATTCATGAGCACAGACACGTGTTAATTCCTGTCAGTGGCGTACATACAATACTTTCTCAGCGACCCACTCTGCTCCTCCGTATCGCAACGCAACGCTCGTCGAATCCATGTGATGCCGAGTCTCTCGTCTCCTCCAACCTTCCTGCGGAGTACATCATTCACGCTCTCGTACAATACTTGCATGGAGCATAATCATCTTGCCAGAAATTTTCGTGGGTTTTTAAAATTTTCACGCTCATAAATCCCTCTCATCAGTCGAAAGAAGTAAGCCTTCTACAAAGCACCAAAGCCTTCTTATCCTGTCGTGATGGCTTCCTCTTCCTCCTCCTCTTCCTCCAATGACATCCAGCTCACCGCAACGGAAGCAAAAAAGTTTGATGCAGCCTTCAAGAGTGAAGAGTTCCGACGATTAATGGCAGACTACGTCGATTCTTTGTCCGATCCTTCCAACAGGGAAGAGCAAGAGGCTTACATTACCCATTTGGAAGCGAACAAGGAACTCCCACCTGACAAATCTCTTATTCGTCCAAATGCTGGCTTTGTGGTCAAATGCTTCATTAGCGGTACACAGGACAAAGTGTCAAAGACGAAGAAGATCTTTTTGAATATCGTGCATTCGGATGCAATCATCCAACCAAGCAGCGAGAAGACAACAACGCTTGACGCTTCCTTATCCTCCTCTCAAAATCAAGCCAGGTGGTCAGTCCCCTACGCAATCGGTCCAATTCGAATGGAACACGACAAATCCAACAATCTCGTCCTGACATTTGACGTATGCTTCCATCCACTGAGCTTGCAGTATGCGCATGCAAGGAAAGAGTTTTGTGATATGGTCATTGGCATTTCGCAATCCGCTGTGGTGGAGGCATATTCCAAAACATCGGGAGAGCAAGTCACTATTGACTCAAATTATGCAATCTTGAAGAATGTACGTTACAAGAATGGTGCACCAAAGGCTCTCATTGTAGGCCAATCCTTGCCAGACGAAGGAAGAACCATCGATGCATCAGATTTAGCTGAAGAAGCAGCCGATGCCGATGCGACGGCTTACACCAGAAGCTTAGCTGACGAGGAGGCGGAGAAGCAAACCGATAAAAATGCAGAGTCAACTGATGGAATCATCATTCCAAAGTACAAAATCGTAGAGCAGGGAATGCTTGAGCTGACCAATCATCATAATTCAAGCAGCAGAAGACCAAAACAGCTCATTGTACATGTATATCTTGACAAGATTGCTTCAGCAACGGAGATTGATTTACATTTGAGCGAGACGAAGGTGGAAGTGGGCTCCAAAGATCACAAATACAAGAAGCTGGACTTACAGTTGCCATATCCTATCAATAGCCAAGAAGGAAAAGCTTCGTTCGACAAGGCCAAGAGGAGCTTGATCTTGAGGCTTCCACTCAGCCCCCAATAAGAGTAAAAGAGATTAGAATGACACTTGTGATAAACTAAAGTCAAATATATTATTAAGAGTTAAATACGCTAATTACCTCAGTAAATCAACTCAAACAAGTTTATTCATCCATCAACGCAGGTGCTTCTCCGAGAGTAATAGGCACAGTCGTAGCCTTGGGCTCTTCCTTCTCCTTCTTTGGAGCTGTCAATACGAGCACCCCATCGCTCAAATTCGCAGTGAGCTTAGTTGTGTCGAGATCATTTCCAAGGGCGAAGCGCTTCTCGAACTTGTACTCTTCGAACGAGTTCTCCTTTTCAACCTTTCTGTGACCCGTCATGTGCAATACACGTCCGTCGCGCTCAAGATCGACCTTGATGTCGTTAGCCTTGACGCCCGGCACATCAACGGCGAGGCGAAATTGCTTGGAATTCTCAGATACTTCGTAGCGAGGTGATGAGTGAAGCAAGTTATCGTTCTTGAAGGCGGTCAAAGCGGGGATACCAAACACTGGAGAGCCGGAAAAGAAGTCATCATCAAAGCCACCGAATGGGCTGTTGTTGTTCCAGAGTGAGAGACTCATTGTATTATTATTGCTTCGTTTGTTGTAATTGAAAGTTGATATGTGTGCACTTTGTCGTTTATGAAAATTTATGAGCAGTTTGGAGAGAAGAATGGACGAGTATTATGTAGAGTTCGCTTTTACAGATTTCGATCGAAGGTACCTGCCTAACTACTAATTCCTACATAGTATTTAGTACCGTTACGACGCCATTTGCTACTCTTCGAGTCTCTGAGACTCTCGAAGAGGTAGGGTTCTGAAAACAATGTATTGCAAAGACTGCAAGGCAATATTACACTCCGATAGTCTCCGATATCGTGCATGCAACTCTTCGAGCCTCTCACAGCTTCGAAGAGTTCGGGTTCTCGATTTCTATTGACCGAGGACAACACTTTTGAAGCACAAGATGTGCTCATAAATTTGACATTTGAAGAATCTACATCACTTTCACATTCAACACCAATCTCTACCAATATGCGTTTCAGTAAACTTGCCGCCCTTGCTTTGACACCCACACTATCACGTGCATTCACTGGTGCTGCTCCAAAGATGACAAAAACAGGAGCTGCAACCTCTACCAGACTCGCCGCACGTGATCCTACGATGCTCCCACTGCTCAGACGTTCGAGGATTATGCATGACTTTGACAGGATGTTCGAGGAGATGGATGAGTTGATGGAAAGCAGCCTTGCTTCATTTCCACGCCAGCGTCCTTTCCTCTCGCTTGCGGATAAGAACATCCTCACAGACCTCCAACTACGCCGCCCACTCGGCTTCGAGGTTGAACAGCCAAGCGAGAAGGATTATAATATCAAAGTCTTCGTACCTGATGTTGAAGCCAAGGATCTTCATTTGAATTTGGAACATGAGGGTCGTGTACTTCGTCTAAAGGGAGAGCGTCATACCGAGGAAGGTGGAATGAAGGTCCAATCTCGCTTTGAGAAGTCTATTCTTTTAGCCCCGGATGTTGATGTTTCACAGCTTTCTGCATCTTTATCTGGCGACACTTTGACAGTTCATGCTCCCAAGGTTGAAACTCCCAAGGCTTTGGAGGAAGAAAAGGCGGAGCAGATTGAAATTCATTATGAAGAGCCCAAGGCTGCTTTGGAGGATTTTCCATTGGAGGAGGGTACTGTAGACGAGAACGAGGTCACTGAAGAGGCTAGAGCTTGAGCAGTCTTTGGAAACATTTAGGTCTTGTTTGCATTGTAGCTTTTTGTTTGATGATAAAATTAAAGAAAAATAACCTTTGAAAGATTTTGTTTATAGTTTACAAATACACATAAGAGGTCGTCTTTTACTCTCTGCCTCTCTTCCTATTTTTACCACGAGTGTTTGTACAAAAGGGCTACACACATGTATCAGCGTCGATAGCGTTTTTCTTCTTCTCTTGCTCTAGCTCAAATTATATTGTACCAAATAACTGTATGTAGTTGCTGCAACACGATTTTTTTCACTTCTTGTTCTTCTCCATCAAGTCATGCGTAGTGTCACCAATATCCTGCGCAATTTCCTCCGCCGCGTGAGGATGACCCACCGCCTGAGCCTTTTTGCTCATCACATCAAGCAGCTGTGAGTCTTGAAGCCAGCAGGCTATTTCAAGAGCGATTGTTTCTGGATCCTCGCAATAGTCTCCAAAGCCACCATCCAGGACTATGTCGACATTGCCGGCTTCTTGGCCGGGCAAGTGACTGGTGACCATGATAGGCAGGCCAACTGCTGCAGCTTCTGCAATGGTACCAGGCCCAGCCTTGCTGACGAGAACATCGGCAGCAACCATGTACTCGGCCATGTTCTTGACAAATCCAAGTGGAATGACATCAACATTACCAGGAACTTCTGCAACATCTCTCCCCTTGGCAGCCTTTGCAGCGGCCCTGTCCAACGCAGCCTGAATTCTCCTACTGCGAGAGGCATGAGCTGATAGCAACTTGGTGACAACTCTAGACTTCAATGACGCGTACGAATTAAGACTTTGTGAAACTACAGTGTCCCAGCACCGGGTTTCCAAATCGCCCTTCAATTGTTCATTTCGCCCACAAACGACACATATTGTCGCATCGACTCCCTGCGTACGCAACTTTGCATACAACTCATTCACAATACTCGAAAGTGAACCAACCCCCTCACCGCCGCCCATGACAAGAATTATTTTCTTGTTCGGATCAATATTCAACTCTTCTCGAATTTTCTGCTGATGTGCCTTCCCCTCATCAGTCGTACGATCTCCCATGGCATCTGCCTGAGCGGCAAAGTCATACCGAATGGGTAGTCCACTCATAACAATCTTTTCATCTGGCACACCTCCTCTCTTCTGCGCAATTGCCTTGATTGGTTCAGATGCAAGATACATCCTATCCACATCCTTATTAAACCATGTACAGTGCCCCGACCCAAAGTCAGTGACCACCGTAAAGAAGGGAATCTCCTTGTCAAACTTCTCAGCAACCTTACGAATAGAAAACAATGGGATATAATTCATAGTAGGATGGACCGAAACCACCACATCCGGATTATACTGTTCAATCTTCTCCCGAATCATCCCCTCATTCATATAATACGAATGAAAATCCGCAAACTTGGCATATACGGCAGTATTGGAAACGTGATACAATGTTCTCCACTTCCAGGGAGATGCACTCATGGACTTGTAGGCATCCTTGATGGAATTGTAGGGCCAGGAGGAATCAATGTCGGACCAAATGTCTAGGAGGTCGTAGGTTGTTCCGGGATAGAGACGTTGGAATTGATTGGCGAGTGCTTCGGCGGATGCTCTGTGTCCTCCTCCTGTGTCACTGGATAAGAATAGGATTTTGAGTGGTCCCTTTTTTGTTGGAGTAGTACTCATGTCGTCATCGTTGTTGTTTTGTTCATCTTGTGGATGTTGTTCGCTGCTCCTCTCAATTTCCATTTCCAACTGCTTTCGTTGAGCCATCATTTCTTCCACCGCCTCCGCCAAGTTATGTTGGTTAGTTGCAACCGGCAATGGCGCTTCAGAGGATGATCTAATATTATTATTAGTAACATCCCTTTGTTGTGTGGTTTTGTCCACAAGAGTTTTCTGACTGCGTTGTAGCGACGGTAATGCATTTGAGTTGGCCGATCCGATGAATGCCGTATCTTCTGGAGATGCTCCTCCTGCGTGGACTGAGTCTAATATTTTGGATGTTGGGGATGTCAACGATGATAGCGTCTTTTTTGTTGTCGTCGATCTTTCGTTCTTGGCAGCAGCAGCAGCAGCAGCACCACCACCACACGTCATGGGCCGATGATCCTTGTGGAGACGATGGAGACGATGAGGCCTCACCTCCGCGAATGCCCCATAAATGCTGAGAATCAATGAATGAGTTGTGCAGTGCATGTCTCTCGACCGGCACATTGGCAGCAGCAGCTGCTGTCAACACCGACGCGGCAGAAAGAATGAAAGTCGACGAACGCATTGCTATGCAATTATTTTGTGTATGATATATGTGTCTGCGGCCTCTCCTCGCGTGCTGTCGTCCGATTGCTGTTTCAAAGGCGTCCCTATTTATCTCATCTACGAAAGGCACTATTGACTCTCTCTGCCTCCAAGAATATGGCAACAAGCAACAACGGTGTGGTGTCAACGCCCATAAAGTTAAAGCCAATGCAAAGCCACGACGGAAGGAAGCAGCTGCGCCATTGAACGGATCTCCTTCAAGCCAGCGTCGATTGAGCGGGCGGTGCGTGGGGCGAGGTACATGTTCTTTTAGATATTATCCCCTTGTTTAGCCCTCCCTTTTCCGGTAGATCGCGCCATTTCCAAGCAAGCAGAGCAACAACAAAGCACAAAGCAAGCACCAGCTGCACTCTTATCAGTAGGACCTAAACCTCTCCCAAAGCCAGCCGGGCAGACTTGCTTGCCGTTACTATACATCTATACCTGCTGCCTGGGATGATCTTGAGCACACATGGATTTGCCCTCACCTTCCTTGCAATCATCCTCATAAGCAGCAGCATCAATTCACTTGCAACCAACAACAAAATGGCTACACGAACTAATGAACACACCAACTCGGTCCTAGCAAACTTGAGCTCTCATGGTATGGAGAAGAAGGAGTTACCTCATCACAATGAACTCCGTCGGGCAAGTGTACTCGTACCTCTATTTGAACGACCAATACAAGAACAAGAACCATCACAATCCAACCTACACGTCCTTTTCACACAACGTCCACAAACAATGAAGTCACATGGAGGAGAGGTGTGTTTTCCAGGTGGAAAGCAAGATGCAGAAGATAATGGATGTGATGTAACAACCGCCTTACGCGAAGCTCAGGAGGAAGTTGGTTTGAATCCAGACCTTGTGCAGCAAATTGCACGAATGGAAGCAATAGAGAGCAAGCATTCCTTGTGTGTCACGCCGATAGTTGGCTTAATACAACCGCCTAGTGCAGCAGAACCATCTCAATTGACTTTGAATGAGCATGAAGTTGAAGCAGCATTTGCGGTACCACTTGAATACTTTACAATTACTGAAAACCTTGCATCAATACAGAAAATAAAATATGGAGCAAATGGGGAATTCCTAATGAGAACCTATCTGTTTGATGATCCAGAGAGTGGGCGTCAATTCCGTATCTGGGGTTTGACTGCACATGTGGTTCATGAAGTTGCTCAATTGGCTTTCTCCAGAAATAAATACAAATACTAGACTCGAATGATATTAAGTTGTTGCTAAGTATGTGTTAGTTCCGGTAGATGGCAGCAAGAGACGGCTTACCCAATACCTGCTGGAACACCTGACCAGATACATTCAAGTGCAGCTTTCTATTTTATATTGGGCATTGCAACACATGATATTGTGGTGGGGGCTGATGGGAGAAAGGATTGAAGCAGATTAATGCTCTAGAAAAATACAATTCAAACATAAGATATGTGTTGTTTAGGCATCAACCTTGGGAAGTCCATCGACGGCAGTTCCAGTCTTCTTCATACCCCATCCCTTAGATCCTCCGTATTGTCCCTGCTTAATATTCTCAGGCACAGGCCAGATGGATCCACTCTTACCCATGTTGAATCCACCCATGGGTTCCTTATCAGATGAAAGCTGATCGGCGTAGAAAATTCCTCCACTTCCTACTAGACGGGGGTATCCATATTTCTCAAGCCACTTGGATCGGAGAGTAGCACCCTCTCCTCCGAGAACTCCAGACTTGGCACCACGTGCCTTTTCAATGGCCTTCAATTTCTCATTCTGTCGGGCTTCGTTGTTGGAGGTGGCGGTGAAACCAAGGGCTTCCCAGACGGAGTCGACACGGGGAGGTCCAAGGTATGTCTCTCCGATGAGGGGGAGGTTGACAGTGAATCCGGGAAGACCGAATAGAGGTTCGCACTGGGAGGCCTCGTCCTTAGTCTTGTTCATCTTGTAACGAAGGCCATCCGCGTTGAGAGCCCTCTCGAGACCAACCTCGGAGATGCATGCGTCGGATGCATCAGCACCAGACCAGGCATCCTCGAAACCGATTCCGGATCCCTTGAGGAAGCCGAAGTCTTTACAGAGACATAGTGGAACAATAAATATGAGATAATTGTTTATAATACGATAGGAAAATGATAATTAACATAAATTCCTCTCACCCTCCATCTTGATATCGTTGGAGCGAATATTGCGCACATTGGATCTAGCGGCAACATTCTTCTGTCCAAGAGAACGAAGAGTCGATCTGTTGACAGAGTAGGCGGAGGAACCTCCAACGGCGGCAAGAGCGATAGCGGCAGAAAGCTTCATGGTTAAGGTCTATTACGGGATGTAGGGAGCACACAACACAAGCACACAACGAAAGAAGAGGAGGTGGACTTCGGTCGTTCCTCAAGTTGCCACGTACGAGGGTGGATCGATCGCGCAAAAAATGAAGTGGTGAAATGACAAGGTCACCAATTGGGAGTCCTTCAATAATGGGACAACCAGCACCGATCTACACTACTTGCCCTCGTAGATGGTAAGCAAGGGCATACGCAACAGATTAACACGGTTTCTTTAAGCATGATGACTTCCAAACCTATGCCATCACTAGCCCGTCGAGTGATAAACTCACTACTAATGTGCTTGCTGGTAGTAAAGCTCTGCGCATCATTCCAATCGGGTAGAAATGTGTTGCCACACGGCAGAAGTAATTCACTTGCCCAGAACAGACACGGCACATCACTGGCAGCTGGTCTATTTGGAAAGAAAGAACAGGAGGAACCGTCATCATCATCATCTACACAATCACAGGCTGCTGCGCCAATCCCAACGCGGCTTTTCAATATCCCTGCCAAATCAATCAAGCCAGGAGGAATGAGAGTTGTACTGGGTTTCAGTCTCATTGGATTGCAAAACACACCTGATCAAGGCAGCTGGAAAGCCAATCAATCATCTGACACTGTGCTTGATATGGTGTTCAGAGACAACTCTGCAATGTTTTCAATAACTCTGGGAGAAGACGGTATATCGGTTGATCGCTATGGGACTCCATCCTTACCGTATTTACTACAAGAATCTGTAATCTTGCACAGTGTTTTGGATGAGATTGATTCTATTGCTGATGAAGGTGATGCTGAAGCTCAAGATAGATTACTCCAACTGGAGGAGGAGGGAGATGCAATTGAAGAGGCGAGAAGCACTCTGCCAGCCAGAAGAGCATAACACTAGACTTCCAATAGTTGCATCGACACACTTACTTAGCAACTGTAAAGTGCTTAATTTGTGGCTACTAACAGCATCTGATGACGAATTTTGTATCTATTGTTAGCAGTCTACTTGTTACCATTTCCGTCATTAATGTCTTCGTCTTGGTTTCCGTCTATTTTTTCTTGAAGAATGAAAGCTGAAATCTCGCCCTTCTACAAACTTGGCAAATGCAACGCCATCGTCATCATCAAGGGCAATTTCAGTGGCAAATTCTCTATCACCAAATCTTAACACATCATCCACTCTTGCGAGTTGTATTGGTATTCCTTTGCAATCCCTGAGATATTCATACCTCAATTTGATGACCCTGTCTAGCGGATAGGAAAAGTATGCCGGAAATCGTGCCACCTCAAAGTAATCAAACTGGCAAACTTCCGTTAGAAAATCCCACTTTGGCTGTAAATCGTTCTCGACGCTGTATCCCAAGACTGGTGGGAGGCGTGTGACAAATCTCCCAATATTTCGTACACCTATTCCACGGATGAAGTCGACCACTGGGACCATATCTTTCTCTATATCCAACATCAACGTTGCTGGGAATGAACGGAAAATGCTCGGTAGATCCTCTTCGTCAACTTCGATCGATCTAAGGTACTCCACAACATCTTTTATTCTTGACACATCTTGCTTTAGCAACGATGGAAAGTTTTGGATGGCCTTGGCAACATCATCCTTGGTCATTCCCACATCCTCTCTCAAGTAGGAGGCTACGTGATGAATGTTGGTGACATTAAGAAAGAATGCATCGGGGTAGGAAGATAGAATTTTGCGGAAATCTCGAATGCCCGCACTTCTCCGTAGAACATCTGCCACAGCTTCCATGGATCTATAACTCTCATCAATCTTTTGTTGACGCAGTGTGTTGTCAACTCGTAGGTATTCCCGTACCCCCTCCTCCACGTTGAACGATGTCATGTTATTTGTACTATCCACCATTGTTTGACCGTTGTTGTTGCTGTTATTGTTGTTGGCATCCTCCCCCAAAGATATTGTGCGTTTAAGAGGAGCTACCGCATTAAGCATTTCGGCACTCTGTTTCTGACGTAGGATTGGACCGATGGAATTCAGTGGTAGTTTCAGTTGAGCACTACTGAGGAATGCCACGAGACGGAAAATCAGTGCTGGTGGTCTAGATAGGAGGGTTATGAGTGTGGACTTGTCCCTGGCTAGCGAGTTGGTGGACGTCCCCAGGCTTACCATGAGGCTGACAACTTGATCTGCCGACTTTGACCCTTTGGATGTTAAGAGACCAGGGCATGTTCGGAGTACCTTTCGTGCATCGTACCTCCGAAGCTTTAATCGTTCACCTAGCAAATTCACAAATGCTCGTTCTAATGTTTGTTCCAAAGAGACTGAAGTACGCACTACAGCAGCTGCGTCATCACCATCCGTACCAATCACCGAATCCTCCACAGTCGATCGTGCCTGCATCATGGCAATACTCGGCGTATGCGAAAAGATCGCCGCAATATCCGCACCAGTAAGGCCATACTCCGTCATGACCAATATCACACCATCAATATCAAACTTTCCAGCCGCCAAGGCAGAGATACTCTCTTTGATACCACTCCGATCGACAAGTGGGACGGTGCTTCCGGATTCCCATGCGGCATCTCGTTCTTGGAGGAATTTTCGTATTCTGCGACGGGTGACTCGTGCTAGGGCGTAATTTTGGACGATTCTGCCTGCCTTGGCGGCGGTGTCGTTTTCTACTCCGAGTGAGAGTAGTTTTAGGGTGACTCTTTGAGCGTTGTATTGGCTGAGCCATGTTTGATTTTCTATTACCTCGTTTTCTTGCGGCTGCTGCTGTTGTGGTTGTTCTAGGGTGTTACTGTTGCTGTCGTCATTGGGTATTGGTGCAGTAGTTGAAGCGAATGTTTGTTCTAATTCTGCTTGGTCTATAAGATTTTCCGAAGCAAAGGTTGGTAAGTCAACCACTGATGAAGAAGAGGACGATGACCCTCGACTGTCCCCATTTATTGGAGTCGTTATTGAAATGGTGCTGCCCCCTCCATTTACTGGTGCCGGTGGCCGATCATCTTCTAGAAGCACTGGTCCACTATTCTTTTGAGATGATAAAAACCTAAGTAATGTAGAGTCGACCAGAGGAGCCTTGGCTTTTTGCCGCCGCCGCTGCTCGTTCGAGCCGCTATCGTTGCTGGTTGCCCAAGTTGTGGAGGCTACCCTCAGCGGTGACAGAGATATGCCCTCATGCGATATTACTGGGTGCTGAGATTTACTAAAACCATTTACAGCGCTCCCTATCGACAACAAGAGCAATGCTATTGCAGTAATTTGTCGCATGGTTGCACTTACGCCGAAAATATCTTTTCACGGCGTAGCTGAAAATCACCTCTGACAGATTATAAGCTGCAAAAATAGTTCCATGAATTCAAGATGCCTCAGCCAACACTCAAATCTTTATGCTAGGAGCAATTGAAGAGTCCCTCAAGCCGCTGAGCTGTGTTTGTTTGATGGAACGCTTGGATATGCGGCTTCGAATGGAATCGATGATGGTGCTGGATGAATTGAAGTTGGAGGCTGGCGCGCTGGCTTTCTACGTAGGAATCGTATGAGAGCAGCTGTATCTGCGTCAGCAAAGGTCAGCAAGTATGCACGAAGGACACTTGGAGGTTGTAAGTGATGAAAAGGGCCGGGCACCAAGAGCAAGAGCCACGAAGTATCATAGCAAGAGCAACCAGCATCCCTTCAACAGACCTACAGTTAGACAAATATGTTGCGTCTCCCATTAATATTTCAGTTGGCTGCCTTGCTCTCAGCCATCGTATCTTGTGCACATGCATTCTCTCTTGATACTTCAAGAAGCGCCAAGCATGTTCGAGCAATCTACCAGCAAGGTTGTAGAACAATGGTTTCACAGCGACTTACCAGCCGTATAGTACTGAAAGCTGCAGAGAGTGAGCAAGAAGAAGATGATGGGTGGGGGGATTCTGTGAGCACTACTACATCATCTGATAGAATATCCAAAAGTCAAGAACTAGCAAGCTTGCAGAATGATATGGCAATGAAGCAACAAAACAAGAGCACACAGAGTTCTCCTTCAGCAGACATGAGTGAGAGCAAGGAAAGAGACTTGTTTATTCCGATATTTACTTTGGTTAGTGTTATAGGCTTTTCTGGTTTGTATGGTTATGAAATGCTGAGATTGTATAGCAAAGGAGAACTATACTTGCCTTGGAACAACTAAAAGAGATGATGGTTTCAAATGAGTACGCTGCACTCTAAACAAAGCATGGCTGTGCTAATTCTGTGTAGTAATGATTCATAGATTATTGTAACTTATTCGACCATGATTTGTTTCAAGTGAGCAGCGGATGAATACAACCATCTGTATTTCAGGCAACCAGATTCTAAATCTCAAGTGTCTCCAACTTACTGCCAATCTGTTGGTTACGGACTTGGGCAGATATGGAAATAATCCAGTGTAATCGCTGTGTGCCTACGCGAGATGGAAACAATAGAGCAAGTAATGATGAGTGATGGACATTAAGAAAAGTGGAAACCTCAACGTACGCTCGGTGCAGAATAATAAGGCGCTTAAATAAAACTCAGATTGCAGTTAAAAAATTTTGTGATCCCCCACGATGTGTCGGGAAGTTATGTTGAAGCCGTAGCTTAACTATTCGTCATCGTCAAATTCGGGCGCCTTACACAATGAAACATCAAGTTGACAGTTTTCTCACCTTGTCTCAACCATATAAATGGGAGATGCATGCTCACAGAGAATCATCGTGCTGGCCTGGCACCTGTTGAATCTAGAATGGCGCAGAGCTGATTCTCTTGTGACGTGAGCGGAACCAATCAATATCAAGTGAATACATTCATTTCTCATTTCGTCTTCTCTTGGTCCTGTTGCTGTGAAGCACTACTGCCTTGGCCCTCCTTCATCATCTCTGCATTCTTCTCCTTTACATAATCATCCAACAATTCCTTCGCCCTATAAATCTTACTCTGCAAATAAAAACTGCCCCCCTTCTCCACCTTATTAGCCTCAAAGTATCGATCATACTGCTTCTGTACAGCCTCAGCCGTGGCCTCCCCTTCGGTTAAATTCAAAACATTGAGAGCCTCATCTCTTGATATCCGGGCTTTACCCAGAAAGGAGGCACCTTTGCGTGCAGCCTCCTCAGCTGCCTTGTCGGCACCGGACTTGCGTGCGTTGGCTAGTGCGGCACCGTAGGCGGCGGGAATTGCACGGGCGAGGACGGCAAATCCGGCAACGGCTACTTGGGCGATGACTCTTCCGAGAGGTCCAAATGCCATGGTTTATATATTTTATTTGTGATGAAATCTGTGTGTGCAGTGGAGAAAGAGGAGTCAGTATTGATTTTGTAATAATATTGGCATCACGCACGAGTGCAACAATGAGCACAAGATATGTCCACTGGCTCTCGAACTTCCAGATATCAAAAATAAACAACAATCCACGTGCATTCATCATATCATGAACAGATAGGCGTCAGGGTTAAAAAGCTCGATTACAATCGAATCGTCAACGAGCGGACCCTCAGGAAATGGTTTCTCTTCATCCGCCTTCATATTTTGATGTTCACAGATATGACCAATGAGTTTCATGCTCTACCATCAGCATACAGATTATCATCACAACAGACTCATTGTCTACATCGAGTGACACTTACAGATAGAATATTGTGTTGCAACGTTGGTCTCCTCAGTGTTGTAGCATCTCAAGACATCACCATGTTAGTGCTGACGGACTTTTATGAGCTTATCGTGTGTAGTCGAAGTTGCTGGTGATGAAAGGAGAAGAAAGGAAAAGAGAAGCCCGGCGTCGGTCAGACTTATATTGAGCGCGACTCATCATCGAAGCAGTCACGCTCTCAATCTCACATAAAATATCTTTATGACCATGACAATGGCGCTACTACGACCGTCACTCCTACCCCTCCTCCTCCTCCTACTATCACTCATCCACAATCACAATGTAGCCCTCGTCTCCGCCGAAGAGTCATCATCACCATCACCCGGTACCCTCCGATGTTTATCCGGCTGGACACGATCCAGCAAACTTTACACAATTTCACCCGATAGAATCAACGACGGATATTGCGATTGTCCATTAGATGGATTGGATGAGATTGAAACGGGTGCTTGTTCTGGATCGATGGATGGGATGTGGACGGGTATACCTTCTTCATCATCATTTCGAAGTATTGAAGGAGGAGGTGCTAGTGCACCGTCCTCTAATAGTGTTGTGTTTGTATGCCCACAACAACCTTCGCTACACCTCCCTCCCTCTCGTATCAACGATGGAATTTGCGACTGCTGCGATGGTGCCGATGAACAACCACCAAAGAGTAGTGACGATTCCGCATCATCGCCGTGTCCGGATGTTTGTGATACCGTCCTAGCCGCAGAACGTGAGGCACAGAAAAAACTACAACAAGATTATACACTTGGGTCACAGGGACGACAATCGTCCATTCGACAATTTCAAACGTGGAAGGAGGAATTGCAACACAAAATTCAAATGGTTTCTCGTCGAGATATTGTCAATTTGGAACAACGTTTGCAAGATGCCAAACTAGTATTGAGCGAGAAACGGATTGATCTTGTGAAGGTGTGGACATTGGCTGTAGATGAAGTGTTGAGTCATTCGACACTGAAAGAGATTGTGACCAACGAACAAAGAATGAGTGTACAAACGTTGGGACTGTTCTTTATTTCGATGTGTCAATTGTCAGGTGAGGCATCTACAGACCAAGTTGCGAATGGAAGATGTTTACCGTTTGATAGAGCGAGTTTGGACTTGGGTATATTGTGGGATCATGATGGTGATGGAGATTTACCATCGTTCCACGTCTTTGATGCAGAAACTGAAGAATCGATAGCTAACTATGCTGAGAAATTGGTGCTTCGTTTGGAAGGAAAGGATGCTAGAGGTGATTCAACAACAACAAGGGAGGCGAAGAAGTCCACAAACAAGAATCGTGTCAAAAGGCCACACCCAGAACCGGACATGGATGATTTCGATGACGACTACCACGATTATCATGACGATGATTACATTGGTGACTCAGGGGATTATATCAATGAGCAAGGCATTGAAGAGGGTGATGATGACAAGAAAGAAGGAGACAATGCTACTGTGAAAAACTTGATGGAAAAATTACCACTTCTAGCTGTACGAGATGCATTCAAAATGCATGGAAAAGCACTTCTTGCTTCTTCTGCAACTGATGACAACGCAGACACAGATACAGACGACGAAGAAGATTCAGCAACAGAAGACGAAACATCTGACAATAGCGTGGATCCAATGGCGTTAAGTATGGCTCGGTCTACAATCTCCAAACGGCTTGGAAATATTGGTCGGGGAGAAACCTCATCAAAATCTGCGGCTAGGTACGTCGCTGCACTTATTGAGAATAGCAGCTCGGATCTGGAGGACTTGCAAAATTTAGTCATCATGACCATGTATCACAGTAAACTGTCGTCAGAAGATATCGCTGAGATCATATACACTTTGTCATTGTCATTTCCAACTGATCAACAAGATGGCGGAAGTGAACAAACTTGTTCTGATGTCACGCCTTGGTCTGACTGGTGTCCACCTGTCACACTGGTTTCTCAAAGTGGAGTCAAATTGTACCCGCCACCCTTCATTGTGGCAGCAGCCGAGCGCAGATGCTCTCAGCGTGAAGATGCCGTTGGAGTTTGCTCTGGAAAGGAAGAAGAAGAGACGGATGCTGAATTTCCATTGAGTGTACCAGATGGATATTATGCCTACTATGAGCCTCAGGTTCGCACACCTGCTGATGAAATATCGCCTTTCTTTGCAGCTATGGACTTGTTGCGTATGCCAGCAGATCTGACAAACGCAAAGAAGACAGTAGAAGATATAGATACGAAGTTAGTATCAACAAGACGAGAACTGACAAAATTGGAGAATGAGCTTGATAGCAGCGATACTTCAAAATACGGCGTAGATGGCGAACTCTTTATGATGCGTGATAGTTGTCACAGAATTGAGTCTGGCAAATACGAGTATGAAGTTTGCATCTTTGGAAAAGCAACCCAGCGAGATATTGGACAGAAAGGTGGAGGAAACACATCTTGGCTCTTGGGATAGTCTGCTAATGGAAAATGGGCATCGAACACTGAAATGGGACAAAGGCACGAAATGCTGGAATGGTCCAGCGCGATCGGCTGAAGTCATAGTGACTTGTGGGAGGGCCACAAAGATTCTATCCGCAGATGAACCCGAGACTTGCCGGTACGTGTTTACGATGGAAAGTCCTATTGCATGTGATGAGCAGTTCAAATTGAATAACTCATTATAATATAGTAATAATAGCATATTGCTGGTCATGAAGGTTTTGTTTTGGATTTATGCAGTATGAACCGTTAATCAAATGCATCACTCTACATGAGATGGAAGAACACTTTTTCTGCGTTGTTGTACAAGCATATTGACACCAACGAGAGTAATCATTAAACCAATGGAATACATAGTGGTATCCTTCTTGCTCATAACACGGTACTCTTGGAAAAAGATGAGCCCGCCGGTGATGGCAAAGGCATTGTAGAATGTTTGATACACTGGAACAACAACCAAAGCTTCAAATTTTGCAAGGCCCGTATTTAGAACATGGAGTTGGGTCAGAGCTGTCACAATTGTCATAATTATGGCCATGATTGGGATGATGTTCCTCAATTCATCAAACTCTCCTTTCATTATTGCATTTTTTACAAGCTCCGAAGAACTTTTGGCAAAGATAAGCGTTTCTCCACCTAGTGAACCTGCTAATGCTGTGTAATGGAGCATTGAATACCCCTTTCTGTTTCCGTGTAGGATCAAGGTGCCTTGCGCTGCCAGAGTAAACATCAGGTAATTTATGAAATAAGGGTTCCCCGCGAGTTCTTTTATTCTCTCCAAATTGTAACTCGGTGTTGATGTTGCTGCATATAGAATCGAGATGATTGTGCCCACATAAATAACCGCTGTTGCAATCACTGTCGTTTTCGTAACCTTTTCGTCCCGATGGAAAATTGGGGCTAGTATCACGTTCCATCCCAGACTCAATGAGCCTAGGGGCGCTAGCATTGATTGGGGCGCCAATCCAATAAAGACAAAGTCTCCAATTGCGTCTACAACGATGACAGCCATTCCCATTAGCCACAAAGGCTGCATGAAGGGCTTCCTACCGTTCTCTTCTCGGTTCATACTCAATTTTTGAACGTTTACCCCTACAGCTGCACCCAGGGAAAGAGTGAGGCTGCATACTATAACTAAAGCGACAGTCATCATGGTTTCGTTGCAAGCAACTCGATTACCTGGTTCACAATCTCCTCAAGACACAACCCTCAAACCCAAAATCTCGTCCATCTACAACTCCATCAAAAAAGAAGGCGTCAATGCAGTTCCCTCCAAGAATAAATAAGCTCTTGCTCCAAGAGTAAATAAGTTCCCTCCGTTACATACTTATGGTTGGGTGTTCTGTTGAGCTCTTCACAAGTTGTTTTCTATTTCTCGTACAAATCTAATTCGGTACCTAAGATACTAGTTCCAGTACCGGTAAGACATGTCATTAGTCGTACCGGGAGGTTGGTACTGTAAACTGAACAAAAAATAAAGTGCCAAAATCCTGCCCGTGTAGTTCATTCATTCACAAGATATGAACTAGACAAACAGCCATGCGTTTCATTGTGTTTGCTCTTCAATGGGTCGTCTTTGTCCTATGTGCTCTTCTAGACGACAGGAGCAGCTGCTGCGCTTTTGTTAGCCACATAATGGCTCATCAATCGCACCAATCTTCTGTTGTTTTGATGATGGCATCGAAAGGAGGTGATGCCGACAAAAATGTTCGCATGTTTACAGACAAATTGGTGACTGCATCTGGTAAACCTGTTTGTAGGTATGCCTTGGGCGGAGCAGCAAGATCGACACAATCAGAATATCTTCCTCTCAAGTACCGAGACATGCTACAAAACGCAGATGATGATACAGGAGCACCGTTTTATTTTTATTACAATCCACATCGATATCCACAATTTTTGTCTGGAGTGTCACAAGCTTTTGAGGATTCGACTACACGAAGAGATATATTCTTTGCATCTGGTGGCACAGAGCGCTCTCCGGCTGCACTTGACCAACGACTCGATGATGCTCTTGCTTTCTGTGGCGGTGAATATCTTGATGGTTTCGTTCTGGAATATGTATGCCAAGATGAATTAGATTCTGACACACAATTAGGAAAAGATCTACAAAATGCGATAGATCATGTGCAGTCGTACGTTAGAGAAAATAGAGTTCGCTACGTCATGGCTTCTACACATTCTCACAGAGTTGGACGAACACTTTCTGGTGCAGCCTCTTTGGATGCAATAATGCTGAGATACAACATGAGTCACAGAAAAGCAGCCGAAACCATCTCTTTCCCAGAGGTGCTCGAGAATAATATTCCTGTTCTAGCATTTACTACAACTCGATGGAATGGACTGCAGAGAGAAGCTTCACCAGCTGTCACTACAGCAGATTGCATTACGTTTGCATTACAGCAACCTGCTGTGGAAGTCGTGCTTCACTCGGCAAGAGATGAAGATGAGTTGGACGATGCCTTATTGCCGCTATTTTCTTGCTCTGATAGCACTCACTGGATGTCAGACAGTGCATACGATGATCTGTGTGCATACTACGGTAGTGATGAGATGGCTTGGAATGATGATGGCTATGACGAGTATCCTGATGAATCGAGATGATAATATTATTCCAGCTGTTTTACACTATAATTCCACTTTATCTGCCTCCGCATTCTTCATTTTGTCACGGGACAATTTGCCTTCCAGGGTCTTGATCCAAATACATTCTGACAAAGAAATTTGCCACGGATCACCACCCGACGGTCCTCGTCTTCGAGCTACAGGCGGATCATTCCAAAACTCATTGTACGCTTCTTCGTCAGAGGAAAAGATATCCTTCAGATTGTACTTTGGTGATTGTTCTCGTAGTACTGCATTGAATGGCGCTTCATAAATATCTTTCAGAGAGGAAACGTCCATGTGTTGTATTAGTAAACTCGGGAACTCTGGAAATTCTATGCCAGCTGTAAGGAGCGGGAACGCGTCACCAGTTGAGAGTGTCATCTTTGGTCCGACAAAACGCATTGCTTCAAATTCTCCTGCACCCGAGAGTAAAGTAGGGAAGACTACTAGATCTCCTTCGGCTAAACGAAAGTCACTTGTCGTTACTGTTTCTCGATCAACTGTCGTAGGCTGTTTGTCCAGATCAACCAGCTGCCACAGCACATTGAAGCGATCATAGCCAGGATTGCCATTTCTGAAACCCAAAAAGTGTACACTAGGTTCAAGCATGATGCATTTGAAGTACTACGGCATACTAATAAAAAAATGCATGCTTCAGCGCAGCATGAATCTGCCTTCGGATTCGGAGTGGAGTTGGGAACACAAAATCTGAAATCTGCTTCTTTAGGGGTACATATGTAGAAAACACGTGTACCCGTTTGGGTGTGCCTGCGTGCACTTTATTTAACTAGGTATGTACTCATGGTAAAAGTTACTCATACGTGAGTGTCACCCTATGTATGAGTAGTGCATAGGTACACCTTTTTTGCCACCTTTCACCCACAACACTTGCACAACACTAAAACCTGCATCGGCGGAGTACATCTGCCTTTGATGCTACTGATCATTCTCCTTTGATCGAAGTCATGTTATCTTGATCATATTGCAAACATCATGTTCATCGCCACATAATAATGTATTGAGTTTGTCAATCTATTCACCAGCATGAGTAAATTTACATGTACATGTGTACTTTGGTAGTAGTTGCATATCTGGTATCTCTGTCATATCTGGAGCCTGATAGTCAAACTTGGCCCATATTGCGCGTGTTTGCAATTGCTATCAAGTCAAATAGCAGCGGCAGAGGTGATCTTTCTCTGTAGCTTTTGAAGGGGGGTTGTAAATGCCTTTAATGCAGAGAGTCGTAACGTCCTCAGCTACAAGATAGAATATTTTCCACGGATGATAATGCTATTAGTTGTTAAATCCAAAAACCAATTAGTGATCTTTCGAGCAGAGCTCTTCATCAGTGGACAACTAGGCGTTACATAAAAATCGAGAGATTTGCGAACCAAGCGTTTGAAAGTGGGTGAAGCCACAGTTCAAAAATGGGATTTCTCGTACCGATCAGACCGCTAATGGATCGCTGCCAGCGTCAAGTTATTTTCCTTTGAGAGAGATGAGAGTTGCGTCAGCATCTCTCTCTCTCTCAAAGGAAAATAACGGGAGTACTTATATCAGCATCTAAAAGGATGGTTGATAATTTCCTCCCATAGATTGATCGATCTATTGAAAGAGAGATCGTTCCCAAGGTTCGTATGACAATTGTAACAGGCTGTCATCTTGTAAATACAAAGGAACAAAGAATCCCACTTGTCCGCAGGAGTAGATGGCGATGGTGGTGAGATGTGTTTGTTTTGCTTCGATTCCTTCAAAATGAGTGGTGAGGAAATGTTGCTGCACAACCCGTAATTTGAGTGCTCTCATTTTGGGTGTGCTTTTGCCGCTAAATGTCGCCAAAAAGTGCACGTGTTTTCGCTCTCTGCACGCATGCCCCCTAAAACACACATATGCCCAAGAAAGCGCACGCAGGCACACCCAAACAGGGTACACGTGTTTACACGCGTAACTTAGACTACGTGGTGATAAGATTATCTAAATTGTGTGCGTTCGTGAGTACGTTCGTCATCACAGTGGGTTGAGATCTCTCTGCATTTCCATCGATGATGCGACGAAAAGCATTGGTGTCTGTACAATTTGTAAAAAGGTTTATGGCGTCGTTGTGGCAACTGTAGTTGGGTAACGACTTGGTCAAGGGTCCATCGCCTAGTAAGGCGATAGCTTCGAGACCGGCTGAGCCATTTGCAAAGCAAACGTCTCGTCCGAATTGTTGAGTGTAGTAGGTGGATGGATCGGGGCTTTTGTAGGATCGGCCGAAGTTTTCTGTGGGGTGCTGTCTTCTCCAAATGTCATTTGCTCTTTCCAGGATGTTGGATGGAACCTCAGCTGAAGAAGCTCTTTTGGCCATTTTGTGTGCGTGGGGGAATGAGGTGGCGCTGATGTTGTGGATGTTGTCTGAATCGATGGTTTTACCATATAGGAACCTGTTTCTGGTAGGTCCAAACAAACCGAGTGGGCTAATGGCAAATGGGATGAGTTGCATTTTGGAGTTGTAGAGGTCTTCAATAATTTCTTCGCCTGATATGGTAATGCCTGTGTCATGACATGTGCGTGCTTTGCTGATAGCTCGGCCTCTTTGAAACTTGCTCTTTTCCGCTGCGATGAGTGACGTAATAATTTTGTTGGATTTAGGTCAAGAGATGTTCATGTATGTACATAAAGATCAAATACAGGTACTTAACTTGTTGAGATAGATAGATTATTTTAGTAGCTACTCTCTAGACCCGAGGATCAGTAGAGAAAGGAGATAGATAGATTATTTTAGTACTTTAACTTGTTACTGTCGTACAACCTGAATAAATGGCTTTGGCTGGCAGAGGTGCAGCAAGGTCTCTTGTTTCGATGCATGGCGAAGGGTAGGCAAGCAGCAGCTGATGGGTGAAGAGAGGGTAAAGGAACCAAGAGATATGTCAGAGTCGATGAAGGCATCATAATATCAGCCTCTTCAACGACTCGTCATTCATCTTCCTTTCCCCAGCATCACTCATCTAAAAAACACCTCTACTGCATGCATACCTCACTTCCTTACCCTATCCCAACTTTGCAAACACTCGCAAGAACTGATCACTCTCCTGCGCTCCATTCAAAACAAATTTGCCATCAATAATAAACATTGGTACTCCAGTACACTGGAAATCACGGCCAAATTGTTGCATTTCATCTTTGACCTCATGCTTGCCCAACTCTGAGTTGGAAAAAAAGCCCGAGGAATCACTGTATCCTGCCCTGCTGGCACAATCTTCCAGGACCGTTTGCTCGCCTAGTGATCTGTTCTCCTCGAAATATGCCTTAAATAGACTCTCAACTACTTTCTCTTGTAGATCAGAGCCACCCACCTCTCGAGCTTTCCAAATCAACCTATGGCTGTTGAATGTGTTACCTATATGTCCACCATATTCCATCTTTATACCGTATTCTTCTGCTACAGCTTTCATTTGTGGGATCATCCTTTGTACCATGCCAGCACCAAATCGTTGCTCGTAATAATTCATCTTATCATATCCCTTTCCTTCGGGAAGATTTGGATTTAGCTAAGGGTAATTTGACATTGTTATGGCCAGCGGAATGCCAGCGACAGAAGATGAGTTATCGAATTAGAGTGTAGGCAAATAAAAAAAATTTTTGCAATAAGAAAAGTAATCGAGAATGGCTCATAAAGCTACAATACTATGAAGTAAAACATACCTCGAAAGGTCTCCATCTCACATCAAATGAAAGTTGAGGAAATCGTGTCTTGGCATCAACTAACGCAGAGTCAAGACGACGCTTCCCAATGAAACACCATGGTCAAACTGTGTCAGAGACGACATCGATAGGTATGATCTTAGATGATGGAGGAGTGGTTGACATCATGGCAACGCGTGACAGCGAAAGTGAACTTTTGTAGATGAGACGGCTTGTTGCAACTATGCTTGCAACCCGCATGTGATGATGATGATGTTGTTCTTCTTCCGTGTTGATTGATGCTTTGATAATCCGATGAAGGTCAGTGAGGTAGGCAGATTGGTGAGATGTTGCCGTGATCAAAAGTAGGCAGGCTAATATTTTTTATTTTTGGCTGGTGGCATTTTTTGGCATTTTCATTTTCACACGAAAATTAATGCCGATCGCCATCACGTGACAGAGTGAGGAGTTAGTGAGATGAGGATGGAACAACGTCACATCATCATCAAATCACACTCAGCAATAACAAACCCCGCTGCTCCCAGCGCTTCCGATAAAGACGCACAAAACACTGATCTTCTTCATTAGCTAAGTACGATGATGATCACCTCTTGCCTCTTGTCGTCTCTACTATTGGCATCTGTGCCACAGTTCGCCAGTGCCTGGAGTGGGCAACCCACATCATCTTCGCCTCTTAGAAACACAGCATTATCCGAAGATGTCGCCACCAGACGCTCCTTCCTTGCCGGCCTTGCAACAGCATCTACCCTCGCAACGGTAGCTACTTCGTTTCCAAGCCCCGCGAGTGCTGACGACGAAGAACTTATTGATTGTTATTTTGGCTGTGGTTGTTTCTGGCACGTGCAGCATGAATTCGTCGAGGCTGAGCGCAAAATACTTGGAAGATCGGACGATCAAATCACATCTAGGGCTGGCTATGCAGGTGGAAAGGCAGGTGCGTTGGATGGAAAAGTTTGTTATCACAACGCAGGCAATGTAGCTGATTATGGTAAACTTGGACACGCAGAGGTAGTTTCAATGAGAATTCCAGCAAGCAAGTTTTATGATTTCGCAGTGGAGTATTGCAAATTGTTCGATAAGGATGGCTTCCGACCAGATCAGTTTGGTGATCGCGGCACAGAGTACAGAAATCTTGTTGGTATTCCTGGTGGTAAAAGTAGTGCACTTGCAGAGTTATTAGTAAAGGCAAGTGTTGACACAGGGGACAAGCTAGATTTTGCAGTTGGCAAAGGAGATGATCGTGATGTGCCCAAGGTGTCTTTTATCATGGACACTTCGGAGTATCCATCGTTCGTAGGTGAACAATATCATCAATTTCACGATGGATTCGCCTTTGGGGAGAATTATCCAAACAGCTACAACAGTCTTGCATCAGCATTTGCCAAGAATGGAGAAGACTTCGGCAAGTGTCCAAATGGGAGTTTGGGTATTGGTTTGGGTGGGTTATAGAAAGTTAACCATGATTTGCAAGATTCTATTATTTCTTCTTTTTTCCTTTTTTGCCTTTACCTTTCTTCTTCTTTCCTTTCTTTGTAGCAGCCTTTCTCTCCTCTTCCATTAGATTGATTTGTTCCATCCTTTGCTTGTAGGCTTGCTCCTTTTGTGCTTCCAGCTGCTGTCGTTCCATCTCATCCCTACGAGTTTCTTCTCGTTTGGCCTTTTCATCTGCCAACCATTCCACCGCACCTTTCTCCTTTTGGATTTGCTCTTGTTCTTGTAGCTTGAGCAAAGATGCTTTGCGTTCAACCTCCTTTGCTTGGGCTGCAAGAGCTAGTTCGTCGTAGTACTGCTTTCTGTTGCGACTGAGATGCTCTTTCATCGAACGTGCGTCTGATCCGGCGCAGTTGTTATAACCTATTTCAAGGCTTACCAATGTAGTGTTGTGCTGTAGAGCTTTGGAAAGTGCTGCGCATCCTTGTAGGCCAATGCCGCACCTCCACAAACTTAAAGTACTAAGAACTGTGTTCTCTTCCAGCGACTTTGCCAACTTGTTGATGGATTCTATGCCATTCTTACCATAGGTTAATGGATTTGAATCGAGTGAAATATGCTGAAGAGAAGTGTTCTTTTTCAGCAGCACCGCAAGAGCGCTTATGGTAATTGACGAAAAGTTGTTCCCACCGAATTCGAGTTTGATCAAGGTGGCTGGGAGATTGCGAATAATGGCGTCACCCAACTCGTCTGAAAGAGAAAGATTGCTCACATCTAATGAGCAGGTCTTGTGATCGATTTTGCTCAACCAATCTGAAACGTCAATCGAGCTTTCTCCTTCCTCATTGTCCTCGGAATTCATCAGAGCAATCTTCTTCCGAGTACGATATCTTCTCCTCGTGTTTGGGCAAAAATGAGGATTCAAATCAAATTTTTGTTCCCGCAGGTTGTCACCACGGGGAGTATTTCCTGTCCGTGGCTAATTCAAAATAAAGTATCTTCTATCTTAGATTACAAAAAAGTCCTCCTATCACTATCACCGACCCCATCCCATACCAATACACACCTTAAGCCGCAGCCTTATAGGACATTTTATCACCGTGTTCATCGACCCACTCATCGTTATCAAAAGGATCTCCACTCCAGGCATATTGGAATGCCTTCTCGGGATCGAAACTTGATGGATCATCAATCCTATCCTCAATATCCTTTTTAAAGTGTCTCAATAACCCTTGCACTGGCCAGGCAGCCGCATCTCCCAACGCACAAATAGTGTGCCCTTCGATCTGCCGACTAATCTCCTCTAACATGGGTATTTCACGTTTGTCTGCATCTCCCTTCTCCATACGGATTAGGATATCTTCGAGCCAAGATGTTCCCTCACGACAGGGGGTGCACTGTCCACAGGACTCGTGCTTGTAAAAGTGGGATAGTCGTCGAATTGCACCTACCATGTCGACTGAGTCGTCAAACATGGTCACAGCAGCGGTTCCCAAACCTGATCCCTTGGCGCGTAAATCATCAAACTCCATTAGAGCTTCATCGCACTGTGCCTTATTGAGGACTGGAACGGAAGAACCGCCGGGGATACACGCTTGGAGAGTATCCCATCCATTTCTCATACCTCCGCAGTGCTTTTCAATCAATTCCTGAAGCGGAATAGACATGGACTCCTCTACAACAATGGGGTTCTTCACATGGCCAGAGATGGCGAAAAGCTTCGTTCCCCTGTTATTTGGATTACCAAATCCTGCGAACCAAGATGATCCACGACGTAAGATTGTTGGGGAGACGGCAACCGTCTCTACATTGGTAACGGTGGAAGGACATCCAAACAATCCAACACCAGCAGGGAACGGGGGCTTAAGACGGGGCTTACCCGTTCGTCCCTCTAGACTTTCAATCAATGCAGTCTCCTCACCACAAATATACGCTCCTGCTCCACGGTGGAGATAAACATCAAAGTCATACCCCGATCCACAGGCATTCTTTCCAATTAATCCAGCAGCATAGGCCTCGTGAATAGCCTCATCCAACACAACTGCCTCATTAAAATATTCCCCCCTAATATAAATATACGCCGCACGGGCCCTCATGGCATATCCCGAAAGAAGACACCCCTCAATCAACTTGTGAGGATCCTTCCTCATAATTTCCCTATCCTTACACGTACCAGGCTCACTCTCATCGGCATTCACCACCAAAAAACTAGGACGGCCATCACTCTCCTTGGGCATGAAACTCCATTTCAACCCCGATGGGAAGCCGGCTCCACCACGTCCGCGTAGACCGGAGTCTTTGATTTCTTGGACGATCCAATCGGGTCCCATGCACATGATTTCTTTTGTGAGATGGTAGTCACCTCGTTTGAGGGCATCTTTGAGGCGCCAATCTTGCTCTCCGTAGAGGTTGGTGAAGATGCGGTCTTGGTCGGTTAGTCCCCCGTAGGCGCTGTTATATGTTTACAATCAATTATCCAAATACAGTTAGAAGACAAACAATAGCACCATCAATATATTAATTGACATGTAAGTTGACAAAATATTTTGTACACACATCGCCGATGAACAATCATCTCTTTCTTTCACTAAAAATCACAGCAGAAAACTCACCCCGATCCAGCAAGTAAATCAGCACGTGTCTTCGTAGACATTGACCTCAAAGCAGCAGTGGCACGAGGGGCCATGGCCCTTCGAATTGCAGCCGATAACAGCGCCATGGTTCAGTTGGTTTTATTATTTGTTGCGCTTCTTTGATGGGGCGATGCTTCCTTCTCTGCTATCGCGTTTATCTTCTTCTCTTTTGCCTGACTCACGTTGCATCGATGCTGCATGGATGCTTTTGTTCTTTTCATATTTGTTGTGTGTTTAGGTTTGGTGCAGGCAACAACGAAGCAGTTCATCAACTCTTACAACCAATGAATACGGAGCCCTCTAATCCATACATGGCAGAAGAGCAGCCGGCGAATGAGTGGGTCCAACGCCTGATTGGATTTGCAGCGAAATGTGAAAACGAGGGCATTCTCGGCCTGGCCCAAGCAACTGTCGAACAAACCACAAGCCTAACATTTCAAGTAGCCTCTGCAGTGACATCGACAGCATGCCATATTGTTTCAGAAGCTGGACGTGCTATGCTGCATCAAAATCATTTAGAAGAAGAAGAGACATATCATTTACCTTTGCATTATTCTACTCAAGAAGTTGCAAGAGAAGCGACAGAGGAGAAGGAAGCTCCGTTTCTAATCAAGATTGCATTTCAATTCACTGACATTATGTTGGCTACCATTTCACCTGCACTGTCAAGCAACAATACTAGTATGCATTCTGTACACAGCAAAAGCAATGGGACTGAGTTGAGATTATTAGAAGATGTTGACATGTTTAGCTCTACGTCTCGTTCATTGAACAATGAAGAATTTTACGATGCCCACTCTTGTGCTGTTGACGAAAGCAGTGTATATAGTGTCTACTTTGATGCAAATGCAACCGTATCGACTTGCTCGGAAAGTGATGACACAAATGATACTGGCTCTTTTGACAAATCATCATCAGAGGACACGGAAGAATCTCAGTCTTGTATTATTGAATCTATACCCAACATGCTCTACGCAACAACGAGTATATCACCTTCTCCTACTTACTTTTTGGATGTACCAGATGTATTATTATCAAAGATGGATAATGATATTGAAGTACCATTGATGACATGCGAACATAACGCGGGTGAATGCTTTGCTTTTAATAATCATGCTGGGAACGAAACTTATGTCCAGAACGTATTGGATGCATTAATACGACACTCTCTCGAGCTCTTGGCTGACAATAACTTATCCATAAAATGGCAACCTGATGATGCGACGAAAAAGCTTCTTCAAAAATATGCAACAACCTCAGACGAAGATGTCCAATGGATGCAATTACTTGAAGAACAAGTACTCAAGTGGACAACTCAGGTAGACAATACTCCAATGTTGAAAACCAGAGGCATCATCAATATGACTCCAAATGAGCTCAATAATTTATTGTTAGACTGCGAAAGAGTCCAAGAGTACAACAAGTGCTCGCTTGGAAAGAAAGATATATGTGCCTTTCATCCATTGTGTGGTGGAGAAGCCAAAATTGTGGAACACGTCATGCAGATACCAATCGTTGGAGGAAAGGTAGAGACTCTATCGTTGACTCATTCAAGACCTCTAGTTGATGATAATGCAGGCTTTGTTATCGTTTCTCGTTCGGTCAAGAAGGAGCTCAACGATACTGTCGGTAACCCATGCTTCTCTATAAGCTCCCTCAGATCAATTGCAGGTACCGAAAAGACTGAACTCACAACACTGACAAGCATTTCTTTGCCCATACCAAAGTTCCTCATGCATAGAGTTGCCTTCTATGGCGCAGATGACTTCTTTTGCAATCTACGAAAGATAACTTAACGCATGTGATGTCCCATTTTTGCAATGTACGACCGATAACTTCTTAAGGAAGAGTGTATACAACTTTGTTCTTCCCTTCCATATCCAACGTTGCCACTTTTGCTCTCGGGTCTCTCTCCTGCAGCCACTGCACCAAGTGATCATACGATGTCACTCGAGTACCATCAGCAAGTTTTCTGCAAGAAAACATTTCCGAATACGTACAACAAGGCACGACGCACCATGGTATATTCTTAGCGGAAGCAAAGTCGACTATTTCTCCTGCTGCTTGATCGCAGTGCAAACCTACGATGAGATGCGACTTTTGGAGAACGCTGCGTGCCTCTTGAGCACTACTGATTTCAGACTCAGCAGTTTCTATCGTCTCGGATGATTTTGACTCTACATTATTTGTGGCCTCCTCTTCATGGTAAGATGTTCCATCTTCATGCTGCGTTAAGCCCTTTGACGTCCACGAAATTTCCTTTGCTCTAATGAGCTGATTTTGATACCAATCGTCAGCCCTGTGGACATCTTCTTCGCTTGCTGCATTCATAAACTCTACACATGCTTCACCGTCCAGGAAACATCTCAAGTGTCTTGGACTCTTGGATTGTCGCATTTTGCACCCATCTTCACACGCGGGATACCACTTTGAAAACACTGGTCCTGTTCTCTTTGGCTCAAACAAACCCTTCTTCCATTTCGTTTGAACCAAGCTGAGATTCAACTGCCTTGGATCGACAACCACACAGTCCTTTACACCGCTAAGATTGATGAGTTCCCAAGCCAGTTCGCCTTTGCCCCCAGCCGCGTCGATAATTACTCCATCTTGTTGATTGAGATAATCAATTCCATAAGTTTGCATCAGAAATATTCGAAGAACACTATTCTTGTGCTGATTGCGAATGTAATTCCGTCGACCTCCATATCGTTTTTTGTCCAAGTTGGTGGCAGCTGAGCCTCTTGCATCTTCGTTGTGACTGAAGGCACATAGGCCCGCTTGGAGGGATGGACAGCGGCCTAATCTCATCCAGTGGCGACATGTTGGTGGAGGTGGTAGGTTTGTGTTGTGGCAAGATTCGTGTCCCCAACATATCGATTTTTTGTTGGTTGTTGCATCTGATTCAAAACAAAACATTCGGTCACCAGGTAAAATGTTTGACTTGCACACTCCGCACATATGCACGTATCGGCTGATGGTGCATTGAGGGGTTGACTCTTCTCTGTCTCCTCCACGAGCAGCCATGGCCAGTCAGTTTCAGTTGCTACTATCACAACAACTTCAGTATCGCAACATGGCAGGTTTGGGTTTTGGTTCAAAAAATGAAGGGAGAAATATTCCTAGGAAAGATATGCCGGACAGACTTTGATGAGAACCCGAACTCTCAAAAGATGCGATGCGATGATATTCCAAAATGCCAAGGCTGGCAGGCAGAGCCAAACGCAGCGCCGATCTCGTCTTGCCATTTATTTACCCTTGATCTTGCCGTCATAAAAAGAAGATGAACCGTCCAATAACAGCTGAGGACACAGTCGTCGTGAGGGGCAAGCATCTCTTCAAACGCGATGGCAGTATCTTCACCATCCGCGGAGTCGCTTTTCCCACTCCACCAGAAGATGATGTAGGAGTTTTCTACAATGCATCTGCATGGCTGGACATACTAAAGCAGCTACGCGAACTCGACTTGCAATTCAACACAGTTCGTCTGTACCGAATGGATCCACTGAAAGTAGATTACTCTGAGTTTATTGAGGGAGCTGCAGAGTTGGGAGTTTACATTATTGTTCCGCTCACTGCTGCATCGGGTGGTGGTGTTCTTGATAGAACGTTGCCTGCGCCGAAGTGTTACAAGAAGTCGCTGTTCAATTATGGGGCGAATGCACTGACGCAGTATTTGAAATATCCAAATGTTTTGGGTAAGTGTTGCGTATGATACTGCGTCTCTTCTTGCACTTTTGTGTCTCCTTATCTCAACGTAATTTGTCACTCGTGTCATTCCCTTCCCATACACTACTCTCTACTACTCTACACTACTAATTTATAGGTGGAGTGGTCGGCAATGAGGTCATGAATGATGAAGCATCTTGGCTGGCAGCTCCTTGTGTTCGCAGCTACGCTAGAAATCTGAAGTTATTCATGGATCAGCTGGTACAAGAAAAGATAGTCCACCGAACACTTCCTTTGATCTATGCGGCACAAGACTCCTCCGTTCTTGGTGGAGCTGAAATGGATTCAGACACGATTGTCAAATTGACTGCTGATTACCTCACATGTGGTGAGACTGGTAAAGGAACAATTGTGGCGGATGTTGCTGGAGATGAAGCTATGACGCATGGAATGCAACACTTTTCGGAGAATAGATTTGGGATGAGTCCAATTGATATTTTTGGTATAAATATTGAGTCTTGGTGCTCGAGCAATGCCGATGGGCTTGTTACCTATTTGTCTCTTTGGAAGGCACTACAAGCAATATCCGTTCCAGTAATCTTTTCTGAGATGGGCTGTCCTCATCAGCTGTTTGACAGAGATGACCCGTTACATAGAAATGTAGAAGGTACAAGGGATTGGGCTCAAGTACAGTATGTCATGAATGAAATGAGAGACACTTGGGCGGGATTCATTGCGTATACCTATGACGGCGGAGGAAATGACTTCAACATGTTCACGGGTGGTCCTTGGGATGGTAGAAACGTATTGCAGCCAAGTCAAGATTTTTGGAACTTCAAAGAGCAATTGGACAAACTTGAAAATGTGCCACCGCCAGAAGTTCAAGACATCGCACTTCCGCGGCGGTGTTCTGCTGTTCAAGCTGACTTCATCTCCTGTTGTGGTGGTCTTCGCTTGTTCAATGACGACAAAATGCAAACATTCGGTTTCTCGGCAGTATTGCCAGTAGATGTGGAGGTGAACGACTCTATTCAGCAAACTCAAGATGGCAGTCCAAGTGAAATTACGAAATCATTTTATACAGAAATCTCGAGTGCTGGGCTGGTGTTAGTGTTGTTTAGTGTTTTGTACACGATACAGAAATGGTACGTGTCAAGCAAATTGTCTAGTCTCAGAGAGCGTTCGAAGCTTCGTGGAGCTGGAAATACCAATACCAAGTACATGTCAATAGAAGAAACTTAGGACGATTAGAGATAGAATTTATGTAGTGTAATTATGTTGTTTAGGTTTATCATATTTTCTAAATGTACAATCGTGACCATTTAGTACAAGCCCTTCATCTCACGAGACAAGCTTCTATACTCTGAAATAGCTCTCCTGGCTTCTGCTACTGCAGGATGTGGATCTTGAGACTGGAGCAAATCATCGTCTTCTTCCGTCAATGTTTTCAGCTTGTCATTATCAAGGTCTCTGTGATGATGATTGTAAAACGAGACCTTTCTGTAGTCACTTCTACTTGATACACTGTTATCCGGTGAAGGGTCTCGTTTTCTTACGTTGTCCGCGGTGGGACATACGGCTGTTATTCGATGAAGGCGATCTTTTCTTTTGTTGTCTACGGTGGGACAACCGACTTTGCTCATCCGTCATCACGCTATAGCTTGACGATTGACTCATGTATCGTGATGATTTCAGTATTCCACGGGGGGTGATGTTCGAGTACATGCTCGCGTCGTAAGAGGAGTCATCTTCTTGACGAGTGCCGGCTCGGCTTGCGTGGTGATACTCATCATGTAAATATCTCCCATGTGGGCGATAGTCGGTACGATAGTCGGTATCGCGTGTATGATTTGACTCATCAAGGCCAGCATATTCCTCTTCTGAGTCATAGGATGGAGAACCTCCACATAGATTCAAGATACTCCATCTTCGCGACCGACCCTTTGTAGACTTCTTGTCGCTATAGGATTGTCGAACAGGAGGCTTCCTACTGTCATCTCTTCTTGCTGACAGCTTTGACCCGTACGAGTTCAATGAGACATCAACAGTGTACTGATCATCAGTACCAATTGAATCATCATCAAAAGATTCAGCTCTATCATCGTGAGATGCTTGTTTGTGGATACGGACACCCCAACAATCAGCAACATATTGCCGCTCTTGCTGTGCACTTTGCTCCAGATTGTTCTTGTAGTCTAGATTGTTCTTGTAGTCGGTTGATCCAACGCTAATGTCGCCACGTCTATCTTTCACGTGTATAGTTTGTGGAACTCCTCGTTGAAAGAAGTGCTTTGGTGGAGGGATATATTCTTTGACAGCGCCTTTATCAACCTCACGTTGACTGATTGCGTAGGTTAACCCACTAATATCAACATCAGCTGTATTTTCATCTTGTTCTACTGGTGTATCGGATTTGTTAGCAGTGCTCTCCAACATGTTCTGCAGAGCAAATTGAGCTTCCTTAGCCTTCAAGAGTTCTTCCTTGAGCTCTGTACGTATCCCACTCGTCTCTCTTTCCATCTTTCTTTCGTAGACAATGTTCCCCATTGTGATTCCTAACAAGGATTGAGCATTCTTCGCCTGGCAAAGCTCTTCATCAAGTTGTATCTGGATTGCATCATTCTCTCGTAGCTGTAAATTTTCGAGTAGCTGTGTAGTCTCTTGAAGGGTATTCTGATACCTCTCGAGAGGAGAAGCATCTTCAGCCAATATCTCGCGTGGCTTGTAAAGTTGCTGTTCGCCTAACTCTTCATTCAACACTTTGCAAACAATGCACTGCTTGAAACCATCACTTCTCTCAACTTGTTGACTTCCGCAATCATTGCAACACGAAGTTGACAATACAGCTCCATGTCCAACAGCTCTTGCAACTGCAATGCAGATATGATCCAAAATGGGACACACTTCACAGCCAAAGCCCTGCTGGGTGGGCGAAAAACAGTGCTTACATTTCGCATCACTCACAACTACTGAATCGCCTTGAATCCGCTTTGCAGCCATGACTCGATTCGAAACTGCACCTTGAATGATTGCTCTAAAGTCATTGATTGGGCAGAACACACACTTCCTAATCCCACTGTCATTGGAAGAAACCACCATGTTATGTGTGCAGTCAGAGCATTTGACTTCAGACATTCTATAACCATTGACGGCTTGTTCGCTGATTAACTTCACGGCAAGAGATTTCATTGGCAATGAAGACGAGGGAAATGGCAACGTGTGAACAATACGATTTGTCGTAACATCCTTTGTCTTGTAGGCTTTCTCTTTCTTTGCTTTCGTGTTGCGGTCTGACTTTGAATTGCTTGGGCATGGGGGAAAGATAGTAGATCTGCGACCCAAGCTTTGCTGAGTTAAATATTCCAGCCTGGAATCTATATCATTGCTTGGTGGATCAGATGATGCCGATATCGACGCCGATGGTGAGCCGTAGACACTTCTCATGGACATCCTGTTTGCATTAAACCTGTCGAGTCTAGATTGCATATGCATTGATTTCACAGTGATAACGTCACGGCTGCTTTCTTCATCAGATTGTTTGGCAGATCTGATGTCATCATCATCTCGGGATGCTACAGCTTGTCTCGGTTCTGGTGGATCTATCTGATGTTTTGCGAGGATGAGACTGTGAGAACCTCGTAAAGTAGAACCCGGAAGTTTAATCTCAAGTGGCATTGTTGCATCACGCTCAGGAGAGTCGGCTTTGTATGGAAATGAGTTCAAGCCAACTTTGGTAGGAACAGCTTGTTTCTGAGGATCGGCTGGTGGATCATGGACAAGAGGTGGATCTTGCTGGCATCGCGAGAGAACAATGCCGTCAGTACTTCCTCTTGAAGTAGTAACAGGAAGTTCAACCTCAAGTGGCTCTCGAGGATCATGAGATGATGGAGGGTCTAATGCATCATCGAAGTACTTTGCATAGATGTTGTCGTATTTGTCGAGAGAAGTCGTCATTCTGTACTGTGTTTTGCACCTATGAAGTGCCTTGCTACCATGAACATATGAACAATCGATACGCACATCGCGCTAAATTATATCATTGTGTCAAAGCGCCGCTCGCTTCACTCGGTAAATCGTCGGACAATTTTGATCTTGAACAGGAATACTTTAACTCCTCTCACGTTTTTGGCAGAGAAATGTGCAAAATTTAGGTGCTTCGCACGAGAAAGCAGAAAATGTACCACCAAAGAAAGCACTCCTTTGCACACGACTTCTTCTTCTCGTCGAAGCAAACAAGAGGCGTTGTTGCTTGAGCTGCCTCTCGTCGGAATAAACTGTTCGTGGTTCATTCATTTGGCAGCAGACTGCTGGTTGGTGGCTTCACATAGTTCGAAGAAGGCTGGCATCATATTGGGCACGTGACATGCATAAAATGACATCTAACAGAACTCTGAGATGCATTATCGTCATTCTTGCAATCGCTTCTCTGAGCTCGGCATCATCATTGCGCAGTAATAACAACAATGCTAATCATGTTGAACAATCATCTTCTACGCATCATTTCTCATCACGACTTTTGCAAAATGATGTCCAACAACCAACAAACAACGGCGGCAGCAGCGAGAGCGGCAGCACCCTCGTCATTGTAGGAGCAGTCGGAGCAGTTATATCCATTCTCATCTTAATCGGAGGGGTATGCTATGCAAAGCGATCCTACAGTTCCGATAATGCCAACAATGGGCCTGGAAGACGACAATATCTGAATGATACCATGGAAGAGAAGGAGATGAGTAATATCATTAGTAGTATGGAGAAAAATGCTGCAAAGAAAGAAAAGGGGGGAAGCGGTAGTGGTGGAGGTGGTTACTTCAAACGCAGCAGTGGTAGTGGTAGCAAGGGCGGTTCGGGGACGGCAGTGGCAAATAATGGAAGAGCTGATGCAGCTGCTGCTGCTGCTTCTGGAGAGTCGGTAGGTTACGAATCAGATGTCCCGCCACCACCTCCAGATAATTTCATGAATGATGAACAAACATCCGATGACGAGTCGGACATGCACTACAATGGAATAGGAGCAGGAAATAGAAGCAGAGCTAACACTGGAGACGATGACATGTCCTTTGCATATAGTGTTGATCAGAGTAGCATTGCTCCGTACAACAGGCAACAACAGAATAATGCTATTGATCCATACATCGGTGGTGCAGCAGCCTTGCAATCCTTCCAGAATGAGAAGGGAGGCGTGTTTGAATGGAATGAGGATGGTACTAAAATGGTTTACACTCCTGCAATGGGGGATGATGAGAAGAAGGCTCAGAATGGGTTTGTGTATGATGAACGGAAAAAGAAGTGGGTAGTGTCAAAGCAAGTTGTGGGTGCAAAGGGTGTGAGTTTCAAGCCTACTACGAGTGCCAATGACGGTAAAAGTTCAGCAATGATGATGACAGAATCTCCAAAAGAATTGCAAAGGACTCATTCGGATGCTTCGACTAGGTCGTATGGAAGTGGTACAACGGGAAATTCGGGGTTGACTGGAATGGGGAGTGAATTTACTTTTGGTGCTGTAGGAACTGACTATTCTACTGTCCGCACAAGATCTGGAACTACATTTGTCTCTACTGGCATTGCAATACCATCACCGAGTAATGCAGCAGGGGGAGGACAAGAAGTTGAGGTGGAAGGTGTTTCAGCTATTGATCGGCTCATGTTGATGGACGATGATGATTTGAGCAATGGCTCTAGTGATGAAGGGCATTCCAATCTTGGTCATGTTGCTGGTGATCTGGGCCAGATCGATGATGAACCTGGAATGATCATACCGAAGAAGACTGTCAGCCGTCTAAAAAGCAACACTATCAAAGAGGACACACCATTTGATGAAGTTGCCAAACCTCGTCCCAAGCCTGTTCCTAACTTCGATAGTAGTCCTAGGCATTTTGTGAGGAAGAATAGGAAGCCGTCGTTTGGGAGACGAGTTTGAATAGAAGAGTATGTAAATAATAGTCTCATCTCTCAAGTATCTCTTACAAGTATGCACAATTTTAGCTTAAATCTACCAAAGAAGCCTACCAATGAAATCAATTGTAAAACATATAGTATTGGTCCCAAGGACTTATTAGTCGAGATCAAAGTCCTCCGACGCCTCTGATAGTTGCGGCTCTACTACTGCAGGTTGTGCATCTTCAATATTATCCAACAGATCAGTTTTCTCTTGTTTCGGTGCAGAAATCACCTCATTTGTTGTTTCCTCGTTTTCCTCATCTTGAGTGGTATTTTGCCAAATTTCACCCTTCTCGGGGTCCCACGTTGCTGTTGGCGGCGGTTTTGAGATTGGTTTTGTTTCTGCCGCTCTCGCATCAGTGCTACTTGATGGAACTGATTGTTGTTCTTCTTGTTGTTGTTGACCCGGTTGTTCTGTTGTTGGTGGCGTGTAGTCACCACCATCGTATGTTGCTCCATAACCAGCAGCCGCAGTCGCCTCGTTAACTCTTGTATCAAAGTCTGCCAATCCTGCATTTTCATCCACCTCGGAAACACAAAAGATTGTACATGCTAGGCAACAAAGAACCAATCCTCCAGCGGCAAGGAAGGGCGATATAATAACCAGCCATGAATAACCTGCGCCTTGCATTTTGCCAACCAATACACCGAGTAAAACGAGGAAGAAACATTGTGTACAGCAGGTTCCTAGCACCCGATAGGCTGCCTGTGCCACTTTTGTCTTGAGCTCTTCTTTCTCTTCGTCTGTGAGGGGTTGATCATCGTCATTTTTTGCGTCATCATCCATCTGTGCGTAACCCTGCTCAACATCGGCAGTTTGATCAAATAGCGAAGGGTCTCGCTTTGCCGCCTCGGCCTGAACTTCTACCCAATTCTGAAATGACGATCCAACAATGCATACAACCATGACGAATATAGGGATGAAGACAATCCACCAGCTCCACTCCTTCCCAAGATCCAAATTCAATACTAAAAGCACTGTAAACACAACTCGTGCTAAAATCCTCACAACATCCATCTTGGCCTCAGCTTTGATTCGACAGGCTGCATCGTACACCGGACCACTCTTGGCAGGCACCAAAATGAAGCGACGATGAATATCCTCCCTCTCAAATGTGTTACATGCAGCAAAGTTTTTACCAATGGCCAACTCCAACTCAGCATGAGTGGCAATATTAATCATTGCTAGTGAAATCTTTTTCTTCAATGCCATTACTTCCCAAAAATACAATGGGATGAAGACAGCCCACCATGGAAATGCAATGATTGCGTCCATTTTAAGAGCCAAAAGGACTTGGAATAAGACCAAAAACACAAATCGGACCAATGCCGACACACGCTTCTTCATGGGGAGAGGATCTACCCATTCTTCTTCAGGGATGTGCTCCGGTCGTTTGATTGGTCCCATCATAATCACCCGTGTGTGATAGAACAAAATAAAGACATCCCAAATCCACAGAGGTGTAAGGACCGCCACCCACTTGGCCCCACCAAAAGTCCCATCGGCCATGAGACAAATTAAAATGGGCAACAAAAACAGAGCCACATAAATCGCAAGAAAAATGGCAAAAATCTTGGATCTATCCAAAATGCTCGAGGTGGCAAAGTTATGCGCCAACTCCTGCGGATCAATCGACAATGGATCCTCCATCCATTTCATCCCCCGTTCGCCAATGGCGTCATAGGTTTCTCGCCGACGTGGATCCGAGAGGACCTCGTACGCGTTTCTCATTCTTGTGAATCGATCTCTGTCTTCGGCGGTGACGCTTTTGCCCTTTTGGGCGAGTTTGTCCGGGTGCATTTGGAGGGATTGGCGTTTGTAGGCTCGTTTTAGTTCGTCTTGGGTGGCGTGTTTGTCGACGCACAAGAGGTCGTAGAAGGATTCCTCCTCGGATTGGCGGGAGGAGAGGAAGCTGCGGCAGCAGCACAGGAAAAATGCGATGTCGAATCTCATGGTTAGGCCTACAGCTATATCATCCTCCTCTTGCTACTGTTAGTAGTATATTTTGTTCTTCAGTGATATATATCTCTGGTCATCATTGCAAGCGGGGATTGTGTCGGTGGTCGGCCGGCTCGGCAGTGGTTGTGTGATGAATCGTGTCTGATAACTAACGGACGCCAGGAAGAAAACAAAACTTCCCTCCGACAATCATCAATGCACTTACTCTCACTCTCTTGTTTGCTCTCGCATTCATGTGATAGTATTGGTGAGCCTCTCCAAATTTTGCTGCTTGTCTTGATATATTGCTCACCGCTCATAGCAAGTACACACATCTTATGCACAGTTGTTGAAAGAGACTACAATATTGCTATACAAGTTGCTGAACTCTCGTGGGCATAAAAGGTCAATAGCCACTACAAACCAATTTGATCCAAACGCGAGAGGAGCAAATGCCAACCAACAGTAGAAGCAAGCGTCGATCAATTGCAATCCTTGCAGGACTAGGCATCAAGTCCAGCGAGGCCCGATCATGGTGGAGCATTAATGTAGCTGAAATTGACAACATACAAAGTGATGATCCAGTCTTTAAAAAGTCGTCCCAACTATTACTGGAGGATACATACTTTCTCTATGGGCATGGAGATACTACTAATACTTTGAACACTGCAATTCCAACACTACCAAGCATTGAAGTATTTCCTCAACAACAATGGCCGAATCATAACGCATCTGTATCACCAGTCCAAGCAGCGCCGACAATAATTACAAGCAATCCTGTGGCAGTTGCACCCCCGGTCGATCCACCAACTTTATCTCCTTCCATGACACATCAAGCTGCCAATGGAGGTTGCCCTCCTGAACACAAATTGCATCGATTGTGGCTCTATGATTCGTATGGTGATGCTGAGCATGGTGATGGATGGGGCACGACAACGCTTCAGATTAGGGAACAGTTGTCATTTGATGTAATCTTTGAGGGTACTCTTGATGCAGAGCTGGGAGCTATTCGATATGCTGCTACTGCTGATGCTAGTATGGTAGATGGACACGCCAAAAACCACGACGATCAACAAAGACGGCTCGAGGACACTAGTGAAGACAATGGAGTTTACATCTGCTTGGATGAAAATGCTTGTTACGTCGGTGAGATATTGGGAGGCACGTTTACAGAAGAATGTTCGTGGGAACTAACAAAAGTGGAGTTGGAAACGGGAAACAATGTCGGTTTGGTTGCGAAAGGCGTTGGCGGTGGATTGGGAAAGTGTGAATTTGGCTTGACAGATAGCTGTGTTCAACTCTTGTGATGGTAAGTTTTTCACTCTCTGCTTGACCTGTTTCTTCTGCGTCACTTTTTGAGCAGAGCAAAGATTGACCCATAATTTCGTCTTTCAAACGCAGGCACGGTCCAAACAAATCAACCTACAAAGACTCCAACAACTCTTCAACCCAGCAAAAGTCCAACAATCAGTCCATCAGGAGAGCCATCAGAATCACCTACTAGATTCAAAACAAAGAGGCCGACTATGCCACTGGCTCCCGACGTCTTGCCACAAGATATATTATACGGGGTAGATGAGCTCAATCGTGTCAAGAATATTCTACTAAGCGCATCTCCCACGAGTGGACAGGCACTAATGGACCCAAGCTCTCCTCAATCCCAGGCTTTTGCATGGATCTACAATCAGCGTCATGACTTGTCGGATGAAGAACTGATACAGCGATGGGTTCTAGCTTCTTTTTACTATGGTACAAATGGAGATGATTGGGTTGTCAAGGATGGATGGCTTACTTCACAAAGTGAATGCAGCTGGTATGGAGTGTCTTGTCTAAATGGCGCTGTAAGCAAACTGGAGCTGGAACAAAATAGATTGGCAGGCTTTCTTGTCCCAGAGATTGCCTTGTGGAAAAAGGATTTGTATGTCATATCTTTGGGAAATGATTATGATGCACCATCTGAGGAAAAGAATACTTTTGTCATGCCATTGCCATCAGTCTTGGGTGAGCTTACTTATCTGAAGTTTCTCAACCTTGAACATGTCGGTTTGGTCTCAAGCATCCCGGAAGGCTTCTTTATGAGTTTATCACATTTACAATCTTTGTATTTGAACAATAATGCCATCACTGGTTTTTTACCAAGAAGCATCAGGCATTTATCCTCTATTGAAGTACTATGGTTGGGAGGTAACAACATGGACGGGCCTATTATCTCTGAGATTGGACATTTGACATCTCTAAAGGATCTCTCTTTAGAGAACAACTTTCGTGAAGACTCAAGCGGTAATCGAGGCTTCGTCGCTGCATTGCCATCAGAAATAGGGAGTTTGACGAACTTGGAAATCTTGTCTTTGGCAGATAATGCTCTTTCGGGCCAACTGCCTTTGCAGATGGGAGATTTGATCTCATTGAGACAGTTACGCTTGCGCAACAACTTTTTTGAGAATCAGCTTCCTACAGTCTTGGGTAAGCTCGAGTTGTTGGAAGTGTTGGATATTTCCCACAATTGGTGAGTCATGTAATGTCGTGATTGCTCGACTGAATTGTATCCTATATGTGCTAACGCAAGTGTTTGCTTCCACTCAAATTTACCAGGCTCTCCTCAACAATACCTCCTGAGTATGGTAACATGGTTAGCTTGACAACCTTATCATTAGAGTCAAACTACAGAGATCAAAACGGATACTTCACGTGGGGAATCAATGGCGAGCTCCCGATTGAGATTGGAAAATTGAAGAATCTTCAACATCTCCGTATCAATGACAACTACCTGACTGGGACATTAATCAGTGAGATCGGGCAGCTCTTCCTTCTTGAAACGTTGCACCTTCAAAACAACTTCTTACAGGGGCCGATCCCTGAAGTGTATTCCAACTGTGTAATGCTAAAGGAGGTTCTGCTGGAAGACAATAATATTGATTCGCAGTTTGGAATGCCAGAAGGTATCTGCCGCCTTCCGGAGCTGGACTTGGCAAAAGTTGATTGCTCGCTCTCTTGTACTTGTTGTCACGGATGCTAAAGAGAGTGCTGCATTATTATAGTAATATTTAAACGCAATTCATTTGTACGCTGCATCGTTGGCTTTTTCTTGTCGTATTTAGAGCTGGTCCTTACATACTGCTTGCTTTGGGTTGGATTAGATTGTTGCCAACACAGGGCCGGAAACTACAGGCGAAAAGCACACGGTTCTTTCTCCCTTTGCCGATGATCGATCATCCACAAACCGATGAGAAGCCTCGAGCACACCCAACCCCAATAAGACTCCTCTTCACCATAAACCGCACCTGCAGGTAGTAGCAGTAAAGGGCCGTAATATAAGGGGCAATACTAGGGCCGTAATAGGAAGTGCAGTTACTCATTTTGCCTACACGCGCCTATCGGTGGTTCTCACTTGTATTCAACATAGTGCAGGAAACACATCTTTTGCTAGCTTGCGATTCTGACCATGAATGTAGATTTTAAGTGTAAGTCTATTATTACTTTTAGTAGACAGATATTGCGTTTCCTCCGCTCTTGCTCTTGTACTGGAGGGTGATAGCTACTCTCTTTCAGTTGAAAATCGAGAGTCAACATTAAACATTATTGTTGATTGTGGAACAGCAATGACGCTTAGAATGGAAGAAATGAGAACGTTGTTACAACGCCGGCCACTGCTTGAGCTACTGACTCAGCTACCGGGGCAGCCGTGTCGGCAGAGTCAATTGCACCTGCTAGAGAGTCTCCTGCTGCTATAGTTTTGCTTGCAAGTTCCTCCACCACATTCGAAGCACTTGCAATGCCAGTTTTAAGGTTCTCAAAATGATCTGAGGCGTCACCTGCATGTTTTTCTGCAGTGCTTGTAACGACAGCTTTGATGTTATCTGCAACGTCTCCTGCTACGTTTCCGCTACTTTCAATAGTAGGTGAAGCAGACGATGGAGCAATGACTTCTTGGGAAACGTCAACTTTCTGAACATGGTCAGCACTGGCAGTTATTACTTCATGCGAGTCAGCAATGCTTTCTCCGCCGCCAACTTCTTTCGTCGTAGTCTCTTCAGGCAATTTCACATTCTCGATTTTCTTGTCATCCTGAATCTGTTTTACATCTGATAGCTCGGGAGCAGTGCTGGCACTTTTCTCCACAGTATCAGCTTTTTCAACTTCAGTGCTAGTTGTTGTCACTACATTATCGTCTGAAGCTTGCACAGATTCTTTTGGCTCGACTTGTTTCGGTGATGGTGCCTCAGAGATTGTTTTTTCAGCAGCTGAATCCGAGCCTGGCTTACTTTCGACTTGTTTTGGTGCTTCAGTTTTGACCTCTTTTGTTACTTCAGTTTTGATCTCTTCTTTTGGCGGCTCCGCAACATCAGGTGCTGCTTCAGTTTTGACCTCTTTTGCTGTTTCGCTTTTGATCTCTTTTGGTGCTTCAGTTTTGACTTCTTGGGCTGCTTCGCTTTTGATCTGCTCTTTTGATGGCTCAACAATTTCTGGTGCTGTTCAGTTTTGACCTCTTTTGTTACTTCAGTTTTGATCTCTTCTTTTGGCGGCTCCGCAACTTCAGGTGCTGCTTCATGTTTGACCTCTTTTGCTGCTTCGCTTTTGATCTGCTCTTCTTGAAGCTCCTCGACAGCACTCTCTGATACCTTTTCTTCAGCTTCCTCGAGTGATTTGATCGCCTTCTCTGCTTCTTCTTCGTCACTTGCAAGTGTGTCAAGCTCTTCTGATATTGCATCTGCGTCATCCATGTCTTCGCCACTATCATAATCAGAGACTACTTCATCAACCGTTTCCTTCACAGACTCAATCAATTCATCAAATACATGGTCTGCATCTGAGATGACCTGCTCGGCCGCTGCATCCGTATTTGCGTCCGATGTGATGGCCTTTGCGAGTTCCTCGGCCGCATTTTCGTCGACTTGTATCTTGTCTACTGACTCTTGTAATGATGTCTTCAGCGCAGCCTTGTCGGTTTCGGGATTAGATTGTTCAATTGAAGTTTTAGCAGCGTTGATAGTGCCAACGGCTTGGCCAGCTTTCTTGTCCATATCAAGTACTGCATCGGCCTGCAGTTCAATCTTCCTTGTGACTGCAGCAGCAATGTTATCCACAGCGGTTAAATCATTAACCATTTCGTCAGATGCAATTTTGAGCGAGTCTGCCAATGCATCTACCTCCGCACCGCCTTCACTGCCTTCAAGCGATGTTGTTAATGTCTCTGTGGTTTCAATAGCATCGGCTAACTTTATTGCAGTCTTTTCCATTTGAGCTAAAGCGACATCGTCATTAATTACCATTTGCTTAGCAGTTTTTGCCGCAGAGTCTGCTACTTTAATGGTTTCCTCGACCGTCTTGGCACTGAGCTCCAACTTCTGTACTATACTTTCCTTGACCTCATCAGTGAATCCATCTTGAGATGCTGCAGTGAACACTGCAGTCCGTAATACTTCTTCAGCATCCTTCAATGCAGTTGCCACGCTCTCCATTACTTTTTCAAGATCTGAAGAGTACAAAATCATGATGGAGTATGAGATGAGCACTCAAATATTGTCAAGAAAGCAGTGCTAGCTATCATATTGGTCAATCTCACCTTTCTCCACCAAAACATCCTTTGCAACAATATCTTCTGTTGCACCTTCCAATATCTTGGCAGCTTGGAGCTCATCAAATCCTCTCTTAACCTCCTTAACTTCATTCGCAATCTCTCTTCCTTGTTTCAGTGCTCCCTTGAGAATTTGCTTTGCCAATCGTATCTCATTCCGATCACTATCACTCACTTTTGACGCAAATGACAACTTCTTCTCTGCGGAAAGAAGTTCGTCCATAACGAATTGCTGAAGGCCCTCATCTTTTACAGATTCCAATTCGGATTGGACTTGATTCAGCCGTTCCGAGAATGGCTCGTCGGACTTGTAATAGAATAGATGTGATGATGAAGATGGTTGTGTATGTTGTTGAGTAGGGAGAAACGTATTGCGACCTTTGGAGTGAACGATGAAAGCAAAGCAAGATTGCACCACAGCACCGGCAGCAGCGGTCACCAAGATGACGTGGGCGGCGTGAAACATCTTCATGGTGTTTCTTTATGCACCTACTACTCCTATCAAAGCGTTGGTGGAGTTGCTGTGCTGTGGGGAATGCGGAATGTAAGAACAAAAACGAAGATGCAAAAGATGGCGCTGGCTGCGGTTCTACGTCACGTGACGTGGTCGCCTTCAAAAACCTTCGTTTAACCTTTCGTGAAAAAGCGAAAGAGACAGAAAAAAATCTTTGGAACACGTGGAAGAACGCTTCGGATCTGTTGGTGAAGTGAAGTCATTGCATTGCAATCAACTCAAACTTTATTTCCTTCCCTTGCCTTTCAATGAAGCATCGACAAAGATAAGGCGACGAAGAAGATCATGGTCAAGACGTTCATGGAAGTCAGCCCGCCGGCAGAATCTGATGCTTCTTCTGCTGACAAATCAACTGAAATAATGACGGCCGAATCGATCGACAAAGACGACGAAAATAATATCGACGGTGCAGTTGATGAAACGACGTCACCTCAAAAAAGCAGCCTGGAAATCACGTTGGGCGATGCCAGCACCCCAGAAGCATCTGCCGAGAGCGTCAGTAGCAAATCGCCTCGAATGGGAGGCCTTGCTGCGGCCATTGATTCGTCTCTTCGGTCTATTCAAAGTGCCGGATCGGTACTCTCCAACATGGTCAACGCCTTTGTTCAAGTCCACACGGCTCCCAAGACGCCCTTTCCCGTCACGTCAAAAGATTTGAGTGATCTTAGCAGCGACCGCACGCATCAGGCTCTTGCTAGGGTTCTCGAGAAGGCGGCTGCCAATATGCCGCCCTGCGCTCCGGGGGAGGAGGAAGAATTGAAAAGTGCACGCGTCAAGATTGAGGCACTTGTGAAGCGTATTGGGACTTCTGAAGAAGAGGCTGGGCATGAGAAAGTGGAGAGTGGTTCCATGCAGGAATTGCAGCGTGCGCATGACCTAGAATGTGCAGCGAATGCTCTTGCGACGGTCATTCTCAGATCCAAGCCTGAAGATGGAATTACAAATGATGCTGTGGACATTGAATTTCGTAGGGAAACATTTGGTACTAATGCCATTGCGGATAAAAAACTCGATTCTTTTCTCAAATTGTGCTGGAATGCCGTTCAAGATTTTGTCCTCATTATGCTCATTGTTTTGGGTATCATTGGGCTTGTTGTGGAGACGACGACGTTGAAGGATGGGGAGAAATGTGGAGCGTGTTGGCTGGAAGGGTTTGCTATCCTCCTGTCGGTTTGCATTGTGGTTCTCGTCACAGCTAGCATTGACTATGCTAAACAATTTGCATTTATTCGATTGACACGCAGCTTGCATGAAACGAACACAAAGGCTGTTGTTCGCAATGGTCATCAAATGAGTGTTACTGATGACGACATTGTGGTGGGCGACATTTTGAGTGTCAATGCTCATAATCTTGCTAGTATCCCTGCAGATTGTATCTTGTTAGGTCCACCTATCAGTGGTGGATTGAAAATGGACGAATCATCTCTAACGGGTGAATCAAAGCTAATTTCCAAAAAGCCTGGAGATGTCGTGTTGAGTGGGACGACCGCCGTTCAAGGTTCTGCAAAAATGCTAGTGATTGCTGTTGGGATTAACAGTGTTGCTGGAAAAATTAAGGCCCATGTTTATGATTCCACAGATCATGATGGAGATGGCTTGGATGGAGACGATGACTCGCCTCTCTTTGTGAAGCTTGAGAAAATTGCAAAGCAGATTGGTATTGCCGGTACTGTTGCCGCTCTCCTTTCTTTCGTTGTGAATTGTATCAAAGGATTTGTATTTCAAGGACTTAGTCCAAAGGAATACATTATCGAATACATTGTCGTTGCCATTACTGTGTTGGCTGTCGCTGTCCCAGAAGGACTTCCACTAGCAGTCACTCTTGCGCTAGCATTTTCGTCCAACAAAATGATGAAGGAACAAAATTTGGTCAAGCATTTGGATGCATGTGAAACGATGGGGTGTGCCACTACAATTTGTACTGACAAAACAGGAACGCTGACATCAAACAAAATGACGGCACGATCAATTTACACCAATGGCACTGATTTTTCCTGCAATGATCCTTCCCTATCTCTCGGTGATTTCATTAAAGTCAGTCCTGACAGGCCAAAGGCATCCATACTTACTCTGATTACAACATTAATCGCTGTGGATACTATGGATGAGACTACTGTAGAATTTGAAGGAAATAAACTGACTTCGTCCACCGGAAATCCAACAGAGGTAGCTCTTTTGGCATTTGCGCATTCGCTTGGTGAGGACTGTCAAGATCTTCGTGACAGCACTCGAGGACGTAGCTTGAAGGGTGCCTTGGCTGAGTTTTTAGTGGAGGGGAAACAAATTGAGTTCTCTTCAGCACGAAAGATGATGAGTTGGGCAATTCCCAAGGTTGAGGGCGGATATCGTATTTACTGTAAGGGTGCTTCTGAAGTTGTGTTGGCAAGGTGCACTCATCAGCTCACAGGCAGTACTCCCGAGTTGGATGATGAGGCGCGACAACGTATCCTGGGTGTTGGTGAAGCTTACAACCGCCGTGGCATGAGAACATTGGTGCTAGCGTATAGAGACCTACCAGAGGGGGCTGATTTCGATGCGAAGAGCGCCAATATCCTCAATGCAGATGGCACAGAAGCTTTGGAAGTTGAAACAAATCTTACATTTGCTGGGCTGGTTGGAATCGAGGATCCTTTGAGGCCAGAAGTTCAAGGTGCCATCAAACAGTGCTATGAAGCCGGTATTGATGTTCGACTAGTGACAGGTGATAGCCCAAACACCGCTGTAAGCATTGCGTATCAAGCTGGAATATTGAAGGACTTTCACTTTCTAGATGGATCAGATGAAAAGATTGCAGCGAATCTAAAGTCAAATGTCCTCATGGAAGGAAAAGTATTTAGGAGGAAGGTGTATAAAATTGATGATGATGGTGAAAAGGAGTTTGATCAAACTGCCTTTGATAAGATTTGGCCTCATTTGCGAGTGTTGGCTAGGAGTTCTCCTGATGACAAACTCACGTTGGCACATGGCCTTAACCAATCGACACTCTATACTGACAAACATGCGTGTCAAAAATTGAAAGCTGAAGATCAAATAGCTGTCTTTCCTGATCGTCAAGTGGTGGCAATGACAGGGGACGGTACCAATGATGCTCCTGCGCTCAAACGAGCTGATATTGGCTTTGCTATGGGTATTGCTGGTACGCAGATTGCGAAAGATGCCGCCGACATCATCTTGCTTGACGATAACTTCGCCAGTATTGTTACAGCTGCCAAATGGGGCCGAAACGTATACGCATCCATTCAGAAATTTCTCCAGTTTCAACTTACGGTAAACATATCAGCCGTCGTCACAGCCTTGGTTGGCTCTTTTGCCTTTGCCAAGTCTCCATTAGCAGCGATTCAGATGCTTTGGGTGAATCTCATCATGGATTCTCTAGCAAGTCTTGCCCTTGCATCTGAACCTCCAACAGACGAGCTGTTACGACGAAATCCTGTCAATCGTTCAAAGAGTATTGTGACGGTACGAATGTGGGCAAACATGCTTGGGCAGGCAGCGTATCAGCTCACTATTATCATGTTTCTCCTGTTCGGCGGCCCGCGGGTCTTTGGTTTCCCACCTGGTGATCAAGTAGAGCGTGAAGAAGGGATTAACTCGGAACATTACACGTTCATCTTCAATTCCTTTGTATGGATGCAGTTGTTCAATGAGGTGAATGCGAGGTCATTGAATGGGGAAATCAATGTGTTTTCAGGAATGCTTCTGAATCCATTGTTTTGTGGCATCCTCCTAATCACCGCTATTTTGCAGGTTATAATGGTTGAATTCGGTGGGAAAGCCCTCCACGTAGCCGACGGCGGCTTGAACGGAGAGCTTTGGGGATGGTCATTGTTGTTCGGGGTCGGCTCTTTGCCAATACAGGTAAGTGTTCCTCTCTTCTTTTTGCTATATACATCTTACCTGCTGGTTACTAATCACCACGTTTCTTTTAGCAAATCATCAACATCTTGTTCGGACAGTGCAAGGATGCAGGCGTGGACGGCAGAGTTCCTTCTCGAATCAAGTCGTCGAGGAGGTTGTCTATGAGAACGGTTCGATAATAGTGCTGTGCTGTGCTGTCCTCGTTTCTGTCAGGTATATAATAATTTTTTTAACAGTAGCAATTCTTTTCTTGTTCAATAGATATGTATCTGGAATCTCTTTCTGAGTGGCCAAATATACAACTCTTCTCAAGAGCATTTACAGTACTCTTGGGCCATTCTAGAGGAGTTAGATTAGCGAAAGACATCTTTTGGAAGGCCTTAGATATTTCATGGACAAGAGATATTTGAATGCAACGTCTTTTTCTTTCCTAAAATCACAGTGACATATAATTATTTTATTTGAATAGGCGAAGACTCATTCCATCATGACAATGACGCTATTGCCTTCTTGATTTCTTTGTATCTCCTATACTGACCCGCAACAGGCCGTATGTCTGCAAAACTAGAGACTTGGCGCTTATGTTCTTTGAAGAAATCTTTTTCGTATGATCGTAACATTTGATGCAAAGTAGCTTTCTCCGCTTTAAGTGAAGCCAGATCTTGCGATGATCCTCCAGTTCCTGATTCTACTTCGTCTTCTGATTTGCTACTTTCTTCCGAGAGATCGGTTGCTTTCTTAAAATGGCTGTCACCACCTGGAGGCGGTGTCAGACTACCTGAATTAAAAGTCGGCGATGCAGAAGGGGAATTGGACGGCGACACGTCAGCTCTACTCTCTAGCACCATATCGTTTCTCACGCTGTGAATATGACTATCAACAGCTTCTAGTGACCCATTATAGTTGGCCATGATAGTATAGACGCATCTTTTCCACGGCTCAAGCTCTTTGAGGTCGTATCGGCGTCGCTACAACGTCGCAGGCGACCTGATGAGGCATCTGAGACGACCGCCAGCTCTACTCTCTAGCACCATATCGTATCTCACGCTGTGAATATGACAATCTACAGCTTCTAGTGACCCATTATAGTTGGCCATGATAGTATAGACGCATCTTTTTCACGGCTCAAGCATTGATTGGTCGTATCGGCGTCGCTACATTTTAGTGGAGGGGAAACAAATTGAGTTCTCTTCAGCACGAAAGATGATGAGTTGGGCAATTCCCAAGGTTGAGGGCGGATATCGTATTTACTGTAAGGGTGCTTCTGAAGTTGTGTTGGCAAGGTGCACTCATCAGCTCACAGGCAGTACTCCCGAGTTGGATGATGAGGCGCGACAACGTATCCTGGGTGTTGGTGAAGCTTACAACCGCCGTGGCATGAGAACATTGGTGCTAGCGTATAGAGACCTACCAGAGGGGGCTGATTTCGATGCGAAGAGCGCCAATATCCTCAATGCAGATGGCACAGAAGCTTTGGAAGTTGAAACAAATCTTACATTTGCTGGGCTGGTTGGAATCGAGGATCCTTTGAGGCCAGAAGTTCAAGGTGCCATCAAACAGTGCTATGAAGCCGGTATTGATGTTCGACTAGTGACAGGTGATAGCCCAAACACCGCTGTAAGCATTGCGTATCAAGCTGGAATATTGAAGGACTTTCACTTTCTAGATGGATCAGATGAAAAGATTGCAGCGAATCTAAAGTCAAATGTCCTCATGGAAGGAAAAGTATTTAGGAGGAAGGTGTATAAAATTGATGATGATGGTGAAAAGGAGTTTGATCAAACTGCCTTTGATAAGATTTGGCCTCATTTGCGAGTGTTGGCTAGGAGTTCTCCTGATGACAAACTCACGTTGGCACATGGCCTTAACCAATCGACACTCTATACTGACAAACATGCGTGTCAAAAATTGAAAGCTGAAGATCAAATAGCTGTCTTTCCTGATCGTCAAGTGGTGGCAATGACAGGGGACGGTACCAATGATGCTCCTGCGCTCAAACGAGCTGATATTGGCTTTGCTATGGGTATTGCTGGTACGCAGATTGCGAAAGATGCCGCCGACATCATCTTGCTTGACGATAACTTCGCCAGTATTGTTACAGCTGCCAAATGGGGCCGAAACGTATACGCATCCATTCAGAAATTTCTCCAGTTTCAACTTACGGTAAACATATCAGCCGTCGTCACAGCCTTGGTTGGCTCTTTTGCCTTTGCCAAGTCTCCATTAGCAGCGATTCAGATGCTTTGGGTGAATCTCATCATGGATTCTCTAGCAAGTCTTGCCCTTGCATCTGAACCTCCAACAGACGAGCTGTTACGACGAAATCCTGTCAATCGTTCAAAGAGTATTGTGACGGTACGAATGTGGGCAAACATGCTTGGGCAGGCAGCGTATCAGCTCACTATTATCATGTTTCTCCTGTTCGGCGGCCCGCGGGTCTTTGGTTTCCCACCTGGTGATCAAGTAGAGCGTGAAGAAGGGATTAACTCGGAACATTACACGTTCATCTTCAATTCCTTTGTATGGATGCAGTTGTTCAATGAGGTGAATGCGAGGTCATTGAATGGGGAAATCAATGTGTTTTCAGGAATGCTTCTGAATCCATTGTTTTGTGGCATCCTCCTAATCACCGCTATTTTGCAGGTTATAATGGTTGAATTCGGTGGGAAAGCCCTCCACGTAGCCGACGGCGGCTTGAACGGAGAGCTTTGGGGATGGTCATTGTTGTTCGGGGTCGGCTCTTTGCCAATACAGGTAAGTGTTCCTCTCTTCTTTTTGCTATATACATCTTACCTGCTGGTTACTAATCACCACGTTTCTTTTAGCAAATCATCAACATCTTGTTCGGACAGTGCAAGGATGCAGGCGTGGACGGCAGAGTTCCTTCTCGAATCAAGTCGTCGAGGAGGTTGTCTATGAGAACGGTTCGATAATAGTGCTGTGCTGTGCTGTCCTCGTTTCTGTCAGGTATATAATAATTTTTTTAACAGTAGCAATTCTTTTCTTGTTCAATAGATATGTATCTGGAATCTCTTTCTGAGTGGCCAAATATACAACTCTTCTCAAGAGCATTTACAGTACTCTTGGGCCATTCTAGAGGAGTTAGATTAGCGAAAGACATCTTTTGGAAGGCCTTAGATATTTCATGGACAAGAGATATTTGAATGCAACGTCTTTTTCTTTCCTAAAATCACAGTGACATATAATTATTTTATTTGAATAGGCGAAGACTCATTCCATCATGACAATGACGCTATTGCCTTCTTGATTTCTTTGTATCTCCTATACTGACCCGCAACAGGCCGTATGTCTGCAAAACTAGAGACTTGGCGCTTATGTTCTTTGAAGAAATCTTTTTCGTATGATCGTAACATTTGATGCAAAGTAGCTTTCTCCGCTTTAAGTGAAGCCAGATCTTGCGATGATCCTCCAGTTCCTGATTCTACTTCGTCTTCTGATTTGCTACTTTCTTCCGAGAGATCGGTTGCTTTCTTAAAATGGCTGTCACCACCTGGAGGCGGTGTCAGACTACCTGAATTAAAAGTCGGCGATGCAGAAGGGGAATTGGACGGCGACACGTCAGCTCTACTCTCTAGCACCATATCGTTTCTCACGCTGTGAATATGACTATCAACAGCTTCTAGTGACCCATTATAGTTGGCCATGATAGTATAGACGCATCTTTTCCACGGCTCAAGCTCTTTGAGGTCGTATCGGCGTCGCTACAACGTCGCAGGCGACCTGATGAGGCATCTGAGACGACCGCCAGCTCTACTCTCTAGCACCATATCGTATCTCACGCTGTGAATATGACAATCTACAGCTTCTAGTGACCCATTATAGTTGGCCATGATAGTATAGACGCATCTTTTTCACGGCTCAAGCATTGATTGGTCGTATCGGCGTCGCTACATTTTAGTGGAGGGGAAACAAATTGAGTTCTCTTCAGCACGAAAGATGATGAGTTGGGCAATTCCCAAGGTTGAGGGCGGATATCGTATTTACTGTAAGGGTGCTTCTGAAGTTGTGTTGGCAAGGTGCACTCATCAGCTCACAGGCAGTACTCCCGAGTTGGATGATGAGGCGCGACAACGTATCCTGGGTGTTGGTGAAGCTTACAACCGCCGTGGCATGAGAACATTGGTGCTAGCGTATAGAGACCTACCAGAGGGGGCTGATTTCGATGCGAAGAGCGCCAATATCCTCAATGCAGATGGCACAGAAGCTTTGGAAGTTGAAACAAATCTTACATTTGCTGGGCTGGTTGGAATCGAGGATCCTTTGAGGCCAGAAGTTCAAGGTGCCATCAAACAGTGCTATGAAGCCGGTATTGATGTTCGACTAGTGACAGGTGATAGCCCAAACACCGCTGTAAGCATTGCGTATCAAGCTGGAATATTGAAGGACTTTCACTTTCTAGATGGATCAGATGAAAAGATTGCAGCGAATCTAAAGTCAAATGTCCTCATGGAAGGAAAAGTATTTAGGAGGAAGGTGTATAAAATTGATGATGATGGTGAAAAGGAGTTTGATCAAACTGCCTTTGATAAGATTTGGCCTCATTTGCGAGTGTTGGCTAGGAGTTCTCCTGATGACAAACTCACGTTGGCACATGGCCTTAACCAATCGACACTCTATACTGACAAACATGCGTGTCAAAAATTGAAAGCTGAAGATCAAATAGCTGTCTTTCCTGATCGTCAAGTGGTGGCAATGACAGGGGACGGTACCAATGATGCTCCTGCGCTCAAACGAGCTGATATTGGCTTTGCTATGGGTATTGCTGGTACGCAGATTGCGAAAGATGCCGCCGACATCATCTTGCTTGACGATAACTTCGCCAGTATTGTTACAGCTGCCAAATGGGGCCGAAACGTATACGCATCCATTCAGAAATTTCTCCAGTTTCAACTTACGGTAAACATATCAGCCGTCGTCACAGCCTTGGTTGGCTCTTTTGCCTTTGCCAAGTCTCCATTAGCAGCGATTCAGATGCTTTGGGTGAATCTCATCATGGATTCTCTAGCAAGTCTTGCCCTTGCATCTGAACCTCCAACAGACGAGCTGTTACGACGAAATCCTGTCAATCGTTCAAAGAGTATTGTGACGGTACGAATGTGGGCAAACATGCTTGGGCAGGCAGCGTATCAGCTCACTATTATCATGTTTCTCCTGTTCGGCGGCCCGCGGGTCTTTGGTTTCCCACCTGGTGATCAAGTAGAGCGTGAAGAAGGGATTAACTCGGAACATTACACGTTCATCTTCAATTCCTTTGTATGGATGCAGTTGTTCAATGAGGTGAATGCGAGGTCATTGAATGGGGAAATCAATGTGTTTTCAGGAATGCTTCTGAATCCATTGTTTTGTGGCATCCTCCTAATCACCGCTATTTTGCAGGTTATAATGGTTGAATTCGGTGGGAAAGCCCTCCACGTAGCCGACGGCGGCTTGAACGGAGAGCTTTGGGGATGGTCATTGTTGTTCGGGGTCGGCTCTTTGCCAATACAGGTAAGTGTTCCTCTCTTCTTTTTGCTATATACATCTTACCTGCTGGTTACTAATCACCACGTTTCTTTTAGCAAATCATCAACATCTTGTTCGGACAGTGCAAGGATGCAGGCGTGGACGGCAGAGTTCCTTCTCGAATCAAGTCGTCGAGGAGGTTGTCTATGAGAACGGTTCGATAATAGTGCTGTGCTGTGCTGTCCTCGTTTCTGTCAGGTATATAATAATTTTTTTAACAGTAGCAATTCTTTTCTTGTTCAATAGATATGTATCTGGAATCTCTTTCTGAGTGGCCAAATATACAACTCTTCTCAAGAGCATTTACAGTACTCTTGGGCCATTCTAGAGGAGTTAGATTAGCGAAAGACATCTTTTGGAAGGCCTTAGATATTTCATGGACAAGAGATATTTGAATGCAACGTCTTTTTCTTTCCTAAAATCACAGTGACATATAATTATTTTATTTGAATAGGCGAAGACTCATTCCATCATGACAATGACGCTATTGCCTTCTTGATTTCTTTGTATCTCCTATACTGACCCGCAACAGGCCGTATGTCTGCAAAACTAGAGACTTGGCGCTTATGTTCTTTGAAGAAATCTTTTTCGTATGATCGTAACATTTGATGCAAAGTAGCTTTCTCCGCTTTAAGTGAAGCCAGATCTTGCGATGATCCTCCAGTTCCTGATTCTACTTCGTCTTCTGATTTGCTACTTTCTTCCGAGAGATCGGTTGCTTTCTTAAAATGGCTGTCACCACCTGGAGGCGGTGTCAGACTACCTGAATTAAAAGTCGGCGATGCAGAAGGGGAATTGGACGGCGACACGTCAGCTCTACTCTCTAGCACCATATCGTTTCTCACGCTGTGAATATGACTATCAACAGCTTCTAGTGACCCATTATAGTTGGCCATGATAGTATAGACGCATCTTTTCCACGGCTCAAGCTCTTTGAGGTCGTATCGGCGTCGCTACAACGTCGCAGGCGACCTGATGAGGCATCTGAGACGACCGCCAGCTCTACTCTCTAGCACCATATCGTATCTCACGCTGTGAATATGACAATC
>JAHBBA010000994.1:0-13113 GCA_018806925.1 Skeletonema costatum | reverse complement strand
GTGCTCTATCTAATTGGCTCAAGTTGCGCTGAGGTGGTGACAAGAATGATATGTCTGTACCACAAGTTCCTACGTACTATGCCCTGAGAGAAATAGAAATGTCACATTAGCAATATTAAAAATCTAATATCTAGAGAGAGGGGTGTTTCTAAACTATCTTATCATGTTACTCTAAGGTGTATTATCACATGACGAACTTAGATTTTATTCTGGTAGGATTTGCATACTGCTACAAAAACATCTGAACAGATGTGTTCGTGTTCTTCGCCGCACGTCAGACTGGTAATGTCATTTAATGACCCGGTGTATTCCCGTTCTAGGGACGTAATCCTCGCCGTGGAGCGGTCTCACGATCAGCTCGATGGCGGGAAGGTTTTTCGTTTCAGTACGCGAGTTGCGATTCCCCCGGGGGAACGTCGGCTGCCCTGCCGAGTTTGCGATTCCCCCGGGTGGAAACGACGCAGCATGGCAATGACGGAGTTGCGATTCCCCCGGGGGGAATGACGAAGGAGCGATCCTCTCTGAAAAAAATGCCCGCTCTCAGCTGATCGTGAGATCGCTCCGTGCTTGTTGAAGTTGGGTGGTGACATACTAATTCCTACGTACCGCTACACAGTTTTTTTGTTCGGTAGTCGAGTCAAGTCGCTAATCCGCGCCTACCGACAACCTTTTCCCCTAACCCCCCTGCGAATCCAGCCCTACCTTTTGGTACGTGCCCAAAACACCCTAAACATGTTGCTACACTGTTCGCACACCCTATCTGGCCCTGCGAATCAAGCCCTGGCTGGTTGGTAAGTGTTTGTGAAATCTTTGTGTTTTTGTGGTGTGAATGTGTGTTATGTGTCGTAATGACTTTCTAGTGTCATAGCAGGCTATTCCAACTTCAACAAGCACGGCGAGATTAGTTCTCCCATGCCCTAGAGAGAAAAGAAATGTCACATTAGCAGTATTAAAAATCAAATATCTAGAGAGAGGGAGTTTTCTAAAATATCTTATGACGTTACTCTAACATGTATTTTCATGACGAACTTAAATTTTACTCATGGTAGGATTTGCATACTTACTACAAACAATGGATCGAGGGACCTTTTCGATTTCTTGGCCTGCGCGCTTCCGGGGGCTCCCGACTCCCGACCACCAACTCACAACTCAAACCAAACCCACCGGCCATGATAGAAGACACTCGTAACACTATTAAATATGAAGATGACAAAATAATTAACTTCCCTTCCAAACCCATTTTTCCATGTAGAAATCCGATGGTACAAGTGGTGGCGGGCGAAATTGCCTGGAATTCGACGTATAATGGTCATCATTGACGATGATACATTTGGGGGTGGGTTTGTTGCATCATATGACAAAGGTCGCATAAAAGGAGCGGTAATGGCCAGTTCATTGAGACCTTATGCTAAGAAGAGGTCTCAAATCCATATTATATGCAATCGACGTGGGGGTACCACGAGGCATACTTGTGGCAATTTCCATTGGGAGTTAGTCTGTATTTTTTTATTCCAGTTTGCCCTATCACTCTTATCATAACTTTGGTACGTGGATGTAATTAGACAATGTATTACAGCAGCATTTGGCTTTTACGGACACTGCTCACAATAGCTAACGATCACAGTTGAATAAATTTGAATTATTAATTTAACTTTTGTTGAAATACATCATTGGTTCAACTTTAGACATAAGGCGCTTCAACATTTTCATCTTCATACTGTCAGATCACAGCCCGGTCCTTGGCATATAATAGCTACGTTTCCGTCCACATTGAAAATAGATGTTCTCCAATGTTTCTCTGATGCTGTTGAAAACAAATACCATCTGTCTGCCTGTGCAATGCCCATCTTTCTCTACTGCCATCACCTCACTGTAGGTGCAAGTAGTGTTGTTATGTGACACGAACATCATCTCTCCATAATTATCACGCAACCTCCAATGTTAATCAAGCGGTCATTCCCTTTATTGATTTCTCTAGTTGATTGTTATCATGACATATCAGAATTGAAAACTCTGTTGTCACCTTTCGTGTACAGTGTCCTACCACAAATGCAAGTCACAATTGGATAGTAGTTATAGCAACTTGACCACACCAACACCAGCTAACTGCCCCGTCATTTGTCTCTCATAAGTCTACAGCTATTAGTGAGATTAAGTGCTTCACTATCGTGAGTGGTGGGTGATATCCGTCCCTTGTTCCTCTCATCAGCTCAAGCGTGTTGTGTGATAAATCCAGGGCACTGTTGTCGAGTAGATGAGCCGTATCGTCGCGCCAGACGCACAGAAGTGGCAGCCCTTTCGTAGGTCATGTTTAATCTTTGAACCATTCGTATTATTGCGTCGTATTGATCTTAAGAAACCGTGGAAAATGCTGCGCTGTCGCTTCAGCCGATAGCCGATATGCAATTTGTTCATGTCACGAAGTCAGATGAACAGGGACTTTCTTACCGCCCCCAACACCGACAATTGGCCCCAAACCCTCTAATCCAACACACAGCCTTGACTCCCCCAATCACTCCCTACTCAGATATGTTGTTGTTATTCTCCTGGCGGCCCCTCCTCAGCGTCCACATTACTACAAAATCCGTTACTGGGGTTGTTAATCAATGTGCCTTTCCGGCGTTCCCGAAAGGAAATTACCCTAGCCTATGCGCCTTCCATCGTTAGTCTGTCGATATGACTGAGTTGTTGCATCGTGTGGGGTTGTTGAAGGCACATGGGCGCATACTTGTGTAGGGGCTGGTTGTCGTTTGAATTAATTTTTACTAGCTGGACGCTAGCCAGCAAGAAATAAAAGCCGATCACCGTTCTCGTGGTAGATCCTTCACATCATGGGCTCATATCGACCCATCGAGACTGTCAGCGGCGGGATTTGGTGGTGCCGGATGATTCTTCTGCCCTACGCTACGGCGGTCGGTTCACCATGGTGTTGCCGTGTAAAATGAGCGAAAATGAGTTTTGAGGGTTCAAACGATCGACCTTGCGTAGAGATTTCTACGGTCGGAATAGTACAAAAGTCGCGCAGGCCAGCAGTTGAGTGTCCCTCGATCCATTTGTCTGCACAGATGTGGTTCGTGTTCTTCGCCCACGTCAAACTGGTAATGTCATTTAATGACCCCGGTGTATTCCCTAGATCTACATAGATCGTGGAAACTGTCCATCAGGACAATGAGAGACGTACATAAGTAATCTTAGGTCGCTGTGCCGATAGCACAACTGGCTAAATACACGGTACAAAACAGGCGGAACGAAAAAGTTGAAGTCGTAAATGACAAATGACCCCATTACTGCATGGGAACGAACGTGCAAAATGTGGACCTGGCTGTCTCGCTCTCCGTAAGTAATTTCTCCCGCCGCGACCTCGGCTTCGGAAGATACACCAAATCTCTGGAAGCATCACGACCCTATCAGATGGGATTTTTCCCGAATCGCTCTATTTCTAATAATTACGCTTTCCTAACACAAATCTAACAAAAAAATCCCTCTCTGATGGGCAAATCACCCGATGCCAATGATGCATCACCATTATGTGTCCCCCTTTGTCTAAGTGCAGCATCTCTTTGCGGTGGCCAATCTCCCATAATTCCAAGGCACTCGCTCTAGCACTTTTTCGCTCTGCCCTACGAGCCGCATCAGCTGTAGTGTAGTCTTTACGCGGTCCGCGACAAGTTGATGCATCGACTCTCTCCATGTATGCCTGCACCTCCGGGTTCGTTTGCTGATGATACAAACGTGCCATTGCGTCTCCTCTCACCTCCATATCTTTCGTCGTACGGAACTGATTTCTTAGCTTCCTTGTAATTTGGTGTTGGTGCTCAACCCAGTCTTCACGTTTATCACCTAAGCCTCCAGGGAACTCCATTTGACGTTTGACATGCATCCACATCAAGTGCACTTTCGGTGTTACGTTCATGCCCAATTCTTTATGCGAGTGAACAGCGGCAGTGACGAATCTTTCATACATGGCAATATCTTCTCTGGACGGGTTTATTGTACTTGCATATGAGAAAGCACCATCCCACAAAATGTAGAGGTTTGAATATTTCTGGCATAGTTCCTCAATTTCATCGTGGGTCAGCTTGCAATCCTTCTTCGCATTCTCTTTGAGAATTTCAGCAAATAATGTAAATATCTCATCCGCATTACTCATAATCTTTTGATGATCCTTTCCGTGTAGACTGCCTCCATGATAAGCTTGAAGTTTGACTCCGTAGAGATCCTTGAAAACGGAGAACAAGGCAGTCTCAATACCCTCGTCATCTATCTTGCGGTCAGATTTGAAGGTTTTAATATGATTTTTGGCCCGTGCGATATCTTTGCCTGACTTATCTCTTCGATCGGTGATCTTTTTGCGGCTCGCTTTGAGAGGTACAATTTTTTCTTCGAGCTGAACAATCCTTGCCTTCACCTCTGCAACTTTGTTGCGGATTCTATTCGCTTTGTCAGGAGCGGCATCAGCGGCATCAGCGGCATCAACGGTATTCCCATCCATGTTGACATCATCTGCTGTTCCCTCCAAACCATATTCCTCGTCATCATCATCGCCACCATATTCAATGAAGTCCGTCACCTCTTGTAAAAACAACAACACTGACACGGGTGCATCATTCTTTACAGAGATGGTGTTTGCGCCTGGTCCATTCGTGCATGTGTCCAACTTTTTCAAAGATTTCTTTGCTCTTCCTACTTTCCCAAGATGGCTAGAGAGTTCCTTCCCCTTTTCACTGACGTCAAAATCTTTGACTTCTTGACGGACCTCTGCCTGCTTAACTTCCAGCTCGGCTAGATGCGATCTTGTCTTCACCTCTTCTGGGGAGAGGTATTCAATCTTCTCGGATACTTCTTCCCTAAACTTAGTTAGAATTGCATCGCCAATACCAATCAAGCAGTGCAGAAGAGGGACTATGAATCGCTCAACAGGAATGAAGGGCCACCACGGAGTATCTTTGCATCCAAGTTGAGCCTTTGGTGGTGACACTTTGTCATTCTGCTCGAACAACCTCATTTTCTTTTGGTGCTCTTCGCCTAATTTCTTCATCTCCGCATACTGCCATATTTCGCCAGTAGCATTCAAGTTAGGCATCTCTGCTGCTCTCATTTTGCACATTGGACACCATGAGTGAGACATCCCATCTTTGCCCAAAACAACAGCAGTAAATGCAAGATCACCGACAATGTACAACTCGACATTAATAGGAATTGACGCTGCATTGACAGCAGTCCCGAGATGTTGGGAGAGGCAATATCTTCCCTAATTTGATCAGATACGCTTGCTGCGTAACTCTCACCTGCTTTTTTCACTCCAATTCGAATAGCTAAGTGGTCAAACCTGCACTTATTGATCTGCGTCTCCCCATTGATTACTGCATCGAGATCAAACCTCTTCGTATCGAATTGAAAGAATTGCTCTGCATTCTCTGCATTCTCGGCTTTTATCATGTTCTCCCACTGATCAGACAACATGTGCATCTTTTTGATCCCCGTGCGTTTATTTTCAACACACTTAGCCAAGCCAGCGGCAATAAGGAAAGCGTAGTACTCTTCATTTTGGTAAAATCCTAGTCTACGTGCAAGCGAGTGGCAATGATCGGCACGTCCGTTCATGGTATACCAACATGACTCTCCCGTGGCTAAGAACGACATAAGCACCATCAGCAGTGCCCGGGCGTTCCACATGGTTTTGGTGACTATCATCTTCCGAATCGTTCCGCCTTTTTTGCGCGATGGTCAGAGAAATATATGAGGAGGGGGATACGAAAGAAACGCGGAGTGATAAGGGTGTATTGTTGCTGTAGTGAGAACACCGTGAACGAGTAGATGCTACCGGAGGTGATTTTTTTTCATTATCATGGTGGACAGTGCGGTGGCGGAATATTTGGCTATTTTAGCTATGTGTCGTATTTTTTGCCATTTTTGACGGATTCGGGCTTGATAGGCTCGTGCGCAACGCAACCAGCAGAATACATACAATTGTATCGAAGACTGCTCAGAGCACGCACAGGCTACAATACGGAACCGGGAACTCATGTCACAGAAATGACATCCGGGTTTTGGAATAACACACATGCTGTGAGAGGTGCAGAAATTATCAGAAGAGTAGCCACAGTTGTGGCATTTTTTTCATGCTGTGGGTTAGGACAAATTTGGGGGCGAAAAAAGGAGAGAAAAAAAGAGGAGAAAACTCTCCGGCCACCAATAATATTTGGAGTGGTTATTGAGGGCAAAGATCCGTCGCAGCCGGGGCCTCGCATAAGCAATTGGTCGAATCCAACTTTGACTCCTGATCAATTATTCTACGCAAATGCAGATGGCTACATAACAACTATGCTCTACAAGGAAACAATCCGCCATGTGGATCCCAGAGTAGAGGGGTCAATATGCTTGTCTGACGCTAGTGATGGCCTTGTTGTTGCTTTATATTTGAGATCATGGAAAAAGGTGGCAGAAGGAGTTATTCGACAGGCACAGAATCGCAAAAGGGTCATTGTAGAGATTGATTTGGCTAATGATGAGAAGTTATTCTGCAAAAGTGCCATTGTTCATGTGGTAAAAGAAGATGGATCGATAGAGCAGCAAAGCATAGATTCATTGTGTAGTAGTCGCAACTTCGACAACCATGGAGAATCTTCTGTCATCAAAATTAGGTGGGATCTATATCATTGCCGCCGCAATTTAAATTCGGCCGCAGAAGATGATGCTCCAGTCCAACTGAATACACGAACAAAACAAATATTAATTGAGGAAAACTCCGCGATGAAGATGAAATACGAGTAGCACAGAACAACAACTATGATGCAGATGTCGAAGGGAGTACCGGTGCACATCAGGGTGGCAGTGGATCTGACGCATCAGAATCAGATGGAGAGAATGACAGGAGAACAAGACTACCTCGTAATCGTCGGCGCAGACTGCAACACTTTCGAAAAGAGCGGGTGAAGAATGATATTCTGCACATCTTCCTACGCCATCAACGCGTTTTGAGTAAGGAACATGGCGCTTATTATAGTTACATGACTGCTCTAAGAGATGCTATGTTCATACTTAATGACGAAGATCTGGAAGAATGCCTGCAGGTGCTACGTGAGAAGCGCAAAATGACCGAAGAGCAGATACGAAATATGATGACTCACAACTTCAAATGGTTCCTATTGAGAGTGCGCCGATTGGTGCCATCACCGCCCGACCTTGTGAAGCGATATCTGGAAGTGTTTAATGCCCACAAGGATATTGTATGTCACAAGAGTGGGAAGAAATTGTTTGCGACACCGGCGGCAATAGCACAACACAAATCAACGTTGAAGCATATGAGAAGGAACTGTCTCTCTGATATCCCTTTCTTTAATTACTACACCCCACTGAGAAAAGATAGGGATGGGTTGATGCGATGGAGATGCCATCGAGGTACCTCATCTAACGAAGGGTTGCATCAAAAGCTGAGGCAATTGGTCAGAGGCTTCTCAAACTCGCCTCGCTTTCTGAAGGCGATCATTTCCGAGTACTTGTTCATGTGGAATCAAAATATTGATGTGAAAACAAGAGGATTGCCAGCTAAGTATTATGCTCTATATGATGGTCAGCTACTGGAAGATGAGATTGAGAAACTATCTGAATTCTTAGATGAACCGACGTATCCCGAGTGGGTGTCATCGAAGTCATTGCAGTGCACTGGTGAGTCCTTCGGCATTATCAATCCAACGCAAGCGCCAGCGCACGGTGTTATCGATTCCAATGCAGCAGACAATGAGCTGGATATGATGGCTGAAGCCGCTGCGGATGACTCTTGTTATTATTATTGAAAGCCCGTAAATAGTGGAACGTCTTGGAATGGTAGCTCCAAGATCGATACCACAGTAAAAGGGTTGTTACTTGTTTAATCTATATAAAAGAGGTGCAGAGCAGAGGATTGTTCGAGCTGTTTTAGTAAGCGGTAACTGGCATGACTGAAATGACCTTTCAGTCGTTGCGACTACCGCTCATACATATGTTTCTCTCGCGTATTCTAACACTCCCTCGCAGCGAGACAATACTCATCTTGACTACCAACCCATAAGCATCTTACGAAGATTGAAGAACAAGTTCGCACCTAACGGCTTGGTCAGACAGTCAGCTAGCTGATCATGCGTGTTGATGTAGTGAACTTCGATCTGTTTCGAGTTTACATAAGAGCGGAAGTGGTGATATTTCAAAGCGATGTGTTTTGTTCTTGGAGAGAACTTCTGCTTGGTTGCCATGCTGATACAAGACTGGTTGTCTTCGTGCACAGTGCAATTGAAGTTTGGTATCTGAATTTCGATCGGAAATTTATCTTTCAACTCTTTCATCATGCTCATCAATGGTATAACTTCTCGAAGTGACTGCGAAAGTGCAATGTATTCCGCTTCTGCAGTACTCAAAGCTATTTCGGTTTGTAGTTTACTTACCCAATGGATTGGACATCCTGCGTACATCAGGACATAGCCAGTTCTCGACATTACTGAATCAGCTGACTCGGCGTCTGCCTTTTGCCAGCTGCCTGCGAAATCTGCGTCCACATAGCATTCTAGTCCTTTACTTGTATCTGGTTTGTAGATTATTCCGCGTTCTCGACTCGTAAGAAGATATCTGCCTATCCTAATGATTGCTCTCTCGTGGCTTCGCTTCGGATCAATTGAGAATCTTGCACATTGATGGACGTGAACAGAAATGTCCGGTCTGGTATTACCTTGAAGATACGTCAGCATTCCGACTGCCGTTCGGTAGTTCCATTTATCCGTATATTTCCGCTGTTCTCCCTCGGAATCCTGATGTAGGATAATTTGCTCCGATGGTAGCAGTCTTGACTTTGTACTTGATTTCCATTCATTGTTCCTATCCAAACCTAATAACTGAAGAATCCTACTGGTAAGATGGGGCTGCGTGATTTCGAATGATCCATCCTCGAAATGATTGATTTCTATACCCAGAAATTTGTCGATATCTCCCTCGTCAGTCAAGAGAAACTTTTCTTCTCCGTTCTCGAGTGAGTCGACTAGCTCGTCGATCGCTTTCTGGTCACTAGATACCAGTATGCAATCGTCTACGTACGTGAGTACTGCGAGTCCTTCTTTCAAATGAAGGCACGGATCGATCTCGGATGGCTTCAAGCCTCTTGTCATCAAGCCCTTTTTCAAGTGCTTGAACCAGTTATTTGATCCTTGTTTAAGTCCGTAGAGGTTTTTACATAGCTTCAATAGGCGTGGCTCTCCGTCTTCTGACTCTACCGTAACTCCTTGTGGAATCTGCATCCAAATATCCTCTTCTAGGTCAGCCTGGGGAAAAGCGAGGACGAAATCGATCGATTTGCTGTGAAGTTTGTGAATTTTGCAGATGATGAGAAGTAAACGAACTGTAAGCATATTCACCACCGGTGAATAAGTCTCCCAATAGTTCTCTCCCCATTGCTGCATCCCTCCATGAGCGCACAGCCTCGCTTTATGCTTGAGGAGTGTACCGTCTGGAAGTCTCTTTCTCTTCATCGACCAGATTGACATGATAGCTTTCTTTCCAGTTGGCATAGACGAACGAGGAACAATAATCCAATGGCCTCTCTCGGTGTGATCTGCAATCTCTTTTTCCATGGCGTCCAGAAAGTCCTCTCGATCATCTAGGTTCATGGCTTGGCGGTAGGTAAATACCTCGTTGGATGAACCATCTAACGTAGTAAGTGACATGAAATGTAATCGATTGAGAGTTCCGTCATAAAGCTCATTGACTTCGTGGAATTTGGTCATGCAACGATCTGTCCAAGTAGAAGATTTATTCTGATTTTCGTCGGTAATGCTGCGGTGATTTGGCACAGTAATGGATCCTACCGTGCCTAAGGCTGTGAAAAGTGAAACGCCGAAGACGGTTACTCCATCTGCCGTCTTCTTATCTTGTGACTCTTTAGCCGCTGCAATTCTAGCTGATCTACGCAAGCCTGCTTCTTCTAAATTGATGATTGGTGGCATGGATAATGGATCTGCTGCTTGTTGTTGTGCATTAACTACAGATGATTCCTGGGATGGACCTGTAGACGTCCCATCATTCAGTTTTGTTCGCTTATTCGACGAAGAACATCCCTCAACGTTCATGTCTTTATCAAACGAGACTCTTTTTGAAGATGTTTGTGACGATTTCTCTCCCTCGGAAGGTTGCACTAGGGGTGTACCGACGGAAGAGGATTCTCGAACTAAACTAAATTCGCTATCTTGAGAGTTCTGATCAGGAACAATAGCGAACGGATCCGTAATTCTGGTGGGGGATGGATCTGTTTTGCGCTCAAGTTGCTCGGAATTTCCATTCTCTAACTCTTTCGTAAAGTCGTCTGCTAATTCGTAGGCTTCATCCGTGGCTATCTCTGTGGAATTCTTCACGAGGTCCTCCCAATTTGGAGGTAGGGAGGCTGCTTTCATGTACGGCACAGTTGAAAATGTATCATCAAACACGACATGATATGCCGGAGAGACTCTACCTGTGATTGGATTGAACACAAGCGCAACGTTTCCTGCGTGAAGAGGTGAATGTCCGAGGTAGACGCCACATCGGCTGCGAGGTTCCCATTTCGGAATAGAACCGCCCGCCGAATGAAGTCGATGATCTAATACGAAGACTGGACAAAATAAAGTATGGAAGGCTTTGACTGGGTAGGATTCTGGCATACTGCCATATAGACGAGATTCTGGAGTATTCCCATCAACATCCACCGTAAGTCTATTGTGACACTCTGCTGCCGCTTTCATAGCAAATGGCCAGAAGTAAGTAGAAATCATCTCTGGCCACATTCTCATCCCATGAAGAAGTAGCGTTCTAGCCGCCAGCGTGAGTTGTTTATTCTTAGCCTCAATCTTGCCGTTCTGACGATGATTACCAACGCCGCATAACGTTAACTCTTGATTAAGAGTCTCGCAAGATTGCTGCCACTTGGTATCAGCAAAGCGCCCGTTGTCAGCCCGATATGACTTGACGTCATTACCTGACATACCAACAATCTTCTCGAATGCTTTCTTTGCCGATAACGTCTCCTCAATCGTAAATGTTTTCATGAGGTGAACATAGACGTAGTCACTGACGTGATCTACAAAAGTGGTTGCTCCCCAGATTCTCTCATGAGTAAGGAAGCCACTCATTTGAGGTATCAATCCGGGTTGTGCACTAACAATTTGATCCACTGATACTCCATCTCCTGGTTTCGTCTCGGATTTCTTCTGAATAGTTCTATATTTCTTTCCTTTCGAAGTCCAGGGGCGTCGATGAGCTTGACCAAATTGGCACTCTATGCAAAGGGGTACGGTAGACTCACATTCCAAAAGGGTCTTAGGAAGGAAGCCCAACCGTGCAAGGGTGAAGATTCGCTTGAATTTCAAATGATAAAGTCGATGATGCCAGGATAGAAGTTCTTGCTGAGCAGGCGAAAGGGTATTGGGCCGTGCTAGCTGCTGAGCTTCTTCTTGAGTAACGCCAGTGCCAACTTCGTGCTTGTAATCGAGAGGAGTCTGCGGAATATTATCAAAGGATGGTTGCAAATGCTTCTGGAGATAGGCTTCTTGTGCTGCCGGCACTGCCATCTTCAATCCATCTTTCAATCGAACGATGTGAGTAGTTCCATCTGCGTTGACTCCCTCATAAACAACTGAAATAGCTTGGACTGATGTTTTCATCTTCTTATTCTTCTTCTTCTTCTTCTGAATTTTGGTATAGAGCAGACTCTCACCTAATTCAAACTTGAATGAACATTTCTCTTTCTGCTTTGGACTACATTCATGACATATACTAGGATCGTACCATTCTCTTTCATCGTCGTCAGGTTGTCTATCTCCCTCGTTCTCCGTAGCGTCTTGAAGTGGTGCCACTGAGTATGCAGAGGAGAAGGCGAAATGAACCGCGCCGTCGTAGAAACGTGAGACATGCGAGAAGAACGTCTTGAAAATCGTAGTGCCCTTGTACAAATGCAGAATTGGAAGGCCTGGGCCATCCGTAGGGTGCAGAAAATGAAGTTCATGTTGTCCATGATCCCATAATAAATGGGTGCGCGTGCCGCCTGATTCAGCTCTAGTGCCATCTTTATCCCATGGATCATTACTGGAGGCACTATCACCAAAGAATTTGCTAAGCTTCGCGATGCCGAGGATGTTGTAGTGTGTATAAGGATCATACACAGTATCAGGAATCTTGTAGGAATGAATGGTACCCGAATCATCTGGAAGTTGCAAGTTGAAAATGCCAGTGTAGCGAGTTCGCACCTCTGTGCCGTTCGCAGTTGCAATTGTCACTTCAACAGGGGTCAGGTCCTCGAAAAGATCACGGACATGACTGATTATGCAATCGGCTCCTGAGTCAACAATAAAAGGAATACCATCTGTATCGAAAGATATAATATCCTTTGCAGAAGTGTTCGACTCTGAGCCAGTAGCGAAACAGTGCACCCGCATGTTATTCTCGGAACAAGTAGATTCATGGACATCATTACATAAGAGACCCGATAAATAAGCGCCATCTAACCGATACTTTAGCACGCAGCAACCTCGAAAGATATAACAAAATGCCCAAAAGAAGTGCCATCCCATCGCCCATAAATACTGTAGGAGACAGTCAGGTGGTTCCGTTATGCGTTGTGCCAAGTAAGCATATGGTATTGATAGCTTGAAAGGGTCGTCAAAGTATGGTATCAAAATTGCAGTATCCGCAGCTGCAATAAGGCCTTCTTTGACTTGCTTGTTCAGGGGTGATGCTAAGTATGAATTCGCACCATCCACTTGGAGTGATGTGAAGACATTGCATCTAGCATGTGTTGGCCGAAGTGAAATATAGCAATTTGAACGCTGCTGATCTCGATCAAATCTCTCCCTCGCTGCTTTGGAAGATATAACTTCGCCCGTAGGGTTGCAAAGGATAGACAAAATAGATCGGCCTTCCGAAGAAGGGCCAAAAAGCTGTAGATAAAACTTAGGCCAGAACATGATTGCCGCATATAGGACATTGTACTTGGTGCTCATGTACCTAATACCGTGAGGCTGAAAATCGTTAGTTTGATGTAAAGAAGAGCAAGTCCACGTATCTGATACCGTGAAATGCGTCGACACCTGGGATTGAACACTTATTGCATAAATAAAGGAT